>VMDO01018146.1:0-42967 GCA_007922755.1 Pedetes capensis
ACACACACACACACACACACACACACACACATCTACAATTGTACCACCCTGGAATTGGATCCTATCTGATCTTGGAAGCTAAGCAGGATCCAACATGGTTAGTCCTTGAATGTGAGACCACCTGGGAATACCAGATGATATCTACTTGGAAGAAGGACCCAGCAGCCCAGTCCTGAAACAATCACCCATCAAAACCCTATGAATAGCAGAGAGGCACTGACAATAGTGCCAGGCATGGTACAGGGTTGGGTAGCATTTTGTTCTGATGTACATAGGGTTGCTATGAGTTGGATCTGACTCCATGGCATCTAACAACAGCAATACATAGTGAAGTGATTACTATGGTCAAGCAAGTTAGCAATTTCTTTATCTATTCATCAATTTACAGGAACTTAGGTTCTTTCCATGTCTTGGCTATGTGAATAATACTACTGTGAACATGGGAGTACAGATAGCTTTATGTGAGGGTGATCTCATTTCCTTTATCAGTGCTCTTTGTTCTTTCATGGTTTTCAAACCCTTGTCTACACTATTCTTACAAAGAGTTTCGGTACAAAACTGAACAAGGGTATACCAAAATATTTTCCAACAGGCTTTGAATGTTGTATAATTAAATGATATAATTGTATGTAACTATCATATATCAAAGATGTTTAAGTGCATAGATATATCAAGGCCTGCAGCCATAGCTCAATGACATCTGATGCCATCCTGTCAGATCTCTGAAGCTAAACAGGGTCAGGCCTGGTTAGTCTTTGGTTGGGAGACCGCATGGGAACACCAGGTGCTGCAGACTTGGGAGACAGACCCGGCAACCCACTCCCAAAAATCAATCCGCCATTGAAAACCCCAGGAACAGCAGAGAAGCACTGACAAGTGTTTCACCTGTTGTGCATAGGGTCGCTATGAGTTGGATACCGACTAGATGACACCTAACAATAACAATTGGGCTGGGATTTAGCTCAGTTGGTGGAGCACTGCTCTGCAGCCTCTGAGGTCCCAAGTTTGATTCCCAGCACCACAAGGGAGAAGGACGTGACAATCCACTCCTGAGGCAATCCCGAATAATCCAGTCATTGAAAACCCTATGAGGATCGCTGAGTTGAACAGGACTCGACGACACCTAACAACAGCAACAACAGATACATCAATACATAGTTACATAAACACATAGATATTGAGAATATCTTAAAACTATCAATTTTTACCTAGTAGTAAGGAGTTTAGCACTTAAAATTTTCTAATATTGAAACCTCTTTCCTTGCATATGTATTATTTCACTTGCTGAAATGGATTTACTATTGCATATGTTCTGCAAGTGAGATGAACCAATATTTTTCATGTTATATCTTTTCAAATGAGGTATCCAGTTTATATTAACCTCATAATTGTTACAACTGGAATGCCATTTTACTTATTCTCTGAAAGAGTATGCATGCATAGGGTTTATTTATTCTTTGAAGAGTTGCTCAAATTTGTGTATAAAGCCATCTAGTGGTCTTTCAGAAGGGATAATTCTGATACAAATTTGACATCTGTTTCTATTCATTCAGAATTTTTATCCTTTCTTGAATTTATTTTAATAATATCTTCAAAATCTACTGGCAAAAATATTTATATTTATGTTCCCTTAATTGCATAAATTTATTTTATCTGTGATTTTTCTTTTCTATTTCATCATGTTTTTTCAAATGTTGATATTTAGGAGGAAAAGGGGGAAAGGGATGAATTAGCTTCATAGTTCACTCTTTCTGATTTTTTTTCTATTTCATTAGTTTAGCATTTCTTTTTATATCTTCCCTTCTATCTTTTTTAGTTTTTCTACCCCTGTTATATAATTGTATTAATCCATGTATTTTAAAATTTTAGGTGTTGTCGAGTCAGTGTCCAACTCATTGTGACCCTGTGTATAATATCCAAAACAGTATTGTCAGTGTTTCTCTGATATTCATAGGGTTTTCAGTGGCTGATTGTTTTTTTGGGAGTTGGTTGCCAGGTCCTTCTCCCAAGCCTACAACACCTGGTGCTCCCAGGCTGTCTCCCATCCAAGTACTAACCAGGCCTGACCCTGCTTAGCTCCCGATTTCTGAAGAGATCAAATGCCACAGTGGCAAAGCTGCAGTTTTTAAAATAATAACTACATTCTAAATACCACTTCTGCAATTTGTTTTCATTGTGATAATTTGCTACCCAGTAAGTGTTTGTGGTCTGTAGATAGTATTGTACATTACACTTTAAATTATGGGTTAATTATGAATATCATGTTTGTATATATATATATATATATATATATATATATATATATATATATATATATTTGCACATGTAAAATGCATCATGCATCAGATTCATATATAAATTATGTCCAATTGCCTTCTATTCACTTCATTAGTTTTTATGATACCAATGCTTAAAATTTCCTCCTTTGTGACATTGTTACTTAATAATTTCAGTTTTTGAATTCCATTCAATAATGAAATGAGTGGAAAAGAACACAAATTATCTGTTTGACTTTGTGTGTTTGCAAATACATAAGTTGACTTTCCAGAAACACACAGAGAATTTCAGCTTAAAAATAAAATGGAGGACTGAGAATGTAGTTCAGTGGTAGAGCTCTTGCCTAGCATCCTGGGTTCCATCATCTGCATCAAAAAATAATGTTGTTGTTGTTGTTGTTAGGTGCCGTCGAGTCGGTATCCGACTCATAGCGACCCTCATAGGGTTTTCAATGGCTAAATAATAATTATTGATCATAATTTGTGTTTGGACACACAATTTGCACCCATTTTGCCTCTTCTTACCCCATTGGACTTTTGGGTGTAATAGTACTCATTATCAATTTTGATAACTAATATTCAATAATGCTGAGAAAACTCTCCCAGAAATAAAAGTAAAAATAAGTAGCTTTGCCTTCAAATCTTTCACCTTCAAAAATGATCAAAAGTCAGTATGCTGGTGCACATCCATGATTCCCACACTTGCAAGGTAGAGTAGTAGGATCATGGGTTCCAGGCAAGCTTGTGCTATATATTGAGACACTGCCTCAAAACACCAACAAATCATCAAGAAAAACCATTAAAATTTTGTCTAAAACACTTAATAAATTGTAAACAAATCTTAGAGTGACACTATATAGTAAGTATATATAATAATATTTCTTCATAGGGATAAAATTCTGATAGGAAAATTAACTAAATAAGTAATCACAAAATTATAAATTATACAAATAAAAATAGAAGGTCAAAAATGAAATGTGAAACTAATCGCTCCTGGGGTATCAGTAAGAGCTTTCTGGAGCAAGTGACGTTTGGCTCTCAAATGAAAAAGTAATAAGCATTAGCTAAAAATACGTCTTGGAAATAGTGGACTTAGATGAAGAGGAATGAATTAATTTAGAAATAGATTCGCTGGATGATGTGAAGGGTCCAGATGGGAGTTTTGACCATGGATTTTGACCACAGCTTATTTTATTATTGATATTCTCTCCAATAATTCTTTAATGCTTGATTGTATTTGTAGAGTAGATAGTCAGGATATACTTTGTGTGTTTCAGTTTTACACTAAGGGAAAATTAAAATAAATGACCTTAAGAATATTGAAGGAAGGTGTTAAAATAATTAACCAACTAATCTAATCTGTAGAGAAAAATCATTAGAGGGGATGAATATGATCAAAGTACATTTTATACTTACATGGGAATGTAATAATGAAACTACTTACTTTGTACAATTAATATTTAGCGATGTAGAATCTTTCTTCCCTTTCAATTTTTCATGTTAAGACAAACTATTAGTCTCATCTTAAAAATTATTGAAGACAAAGTGGTTATCAGTGAGAATATAATAGAATCAATGAGCTTATGATATTAATGAGGTGGAAGTAGTAAAAATATTATGGAACATTGTACTTAGAGAATATTATTACAATGTAGAATCCAAGGTAGAAATGTTTCATCAGATTCAAATCTAGGATGTGTTTTGATGATGTATTGACAAGATGGAGAGTCTCAGACATTACTGGGAATGAAGAAGTCTGAAAAAAGGAAACAAAGTCTGAATGAAAAAGACAAATTTTTGTCAATATGTTAGTTTTTCCAAATGGAGGTTAAGCTTATTCTGCTATAGCAAGATGTGGGGAAATAGTATATGAGACACAAAGTTAACATACTATAGCAAAAATGGAACTAAGAAAGTATAATCACATAGAATTAAACTTACAGCAATGCAAAGGTAAAAGAGAGGCCATTATTTCATTAAGCAAATAGTTATGAAATTCTATTATATGTCATAAGGAGATAAATAATATCACCAAAGTGAAAAAAGAAGTTTAATTAGAAATCATGATAGATATAGTAAAAACTTAGTATAGCAAAATGTGGTCACTTGGTAAAAACATGATATAAGAAGAATAGTCTTCTAATGGTAATGTTAGACAAAGATACAAAAAAGGAAAGAATCCAACTTGTTCCTTAGGGCATGAGAAAATACACAAGACATTTTTGAAGGGCTAAAGGTAGTTTCTTCAGGGCAAAAAAAATGGATGGTAAAATGATTGATCCATTAGTAGTCTGGGAACATATAATAATGTATTAATGAAGAATGACCTATTCTTAATAGAAGGGTTAAGGAAGGAGTCAATTAGTAGAGGTTTAGGGTTAGGTAGGGAGTATAGAAGTTTGCATTGGACATAAGTCGTGGAACACAAGGATAAAGAGCTTATCAGATTTAACTAACAGGAAAGGTAAATGATAACAAATGAGCAATCTGTGTGAATTCTAAGAATTCTGCTATGCCCTACAAAATATTTCTAGGAAATGTAGTTTTCTTGAAGAATTTAAGAGGAAGCTGTGGTGTATAACTATATGTGAGGAAGAAACCTTCCTAGTAGGTAAAAGGGGGTGCATAATCATCTGATAGGCTTATAAAGAAGAGTGGAAGAGATTAATTGAGTTTATTGATAAGACATTATCAAGTACCCCATTCTAGGCCCTGTGTAAGCATGGAAAATACAACTGCCAACATAACCAACAGAAGGTGATTGCTCTTTCATCTAAAAGAAAAAAGATAGTCAAATATATATTATGAGCTATGAGGAAAAAGGCAAAACAATAATGGGGAAATATATTGACAGATTGTAAAAACTTAATATTTTTCATGATGAGCTTATGGGAACTGTTGTGGCTATTATGACTCAGATATAAAATGTCCTCTACAGCTAATGTTTAAATGTTAGGTTCCTAGGTCATGATAATATTTTGGAAGCCTGAGGAAGCTTTAGTGGGTAGGACCTAGCAGGCATAAGTAGATCACTGCAGACACATCTTTGAAGGTTATCCAGCCCCTATTATGACCTGAATCTCTGCTTCTGTCCACCATGATGTCAAGAGCTCCTGCCACAGGCCCTACCACCAGCTCCTTGGCTGTTCCTTTTCCAGTATAATGCATTGATGCCCTCTGAAACTAAGACCAAAATCAACCTTTCTTTCCTTAGTTGTCTCTGTTACTGTGATGCACAAGCTAACTGATAAAATAACATAATAAGATATTTTTTGTTGTCCACCAGTCTTAATCATTTGCTTTTTAGTAGCAAACAACATTATTGGGTTAGAGAGACAACTCTTCCTTCTTTTCAAAAATATTCTATTCTATCTTCTATTTTGTTTAAAAAATTATTTAGAGTTCTTCTAGAACTTGATAATCTTGCCAGCCAAATTTTTAATGTTATTTCTTACCAACTTCATATTGTAATTGTCCTCTGCACTTGCTGTATCTTGTCATGTATGATTTTTGCAATTCAATTTTCAATAGGATTTCTTCTAATTATCTATTTGTACACTCAACAACACTTTTTCCAGTGAAGTTTTTCCTCTTTCTATCATTTAAAAAGACTTAGCTATCTTTCCATCAGATCATATTTTAGCTTAGGATGCTATTGCTTGGTCTTTTAATATTTCTGTTCAGGACTCAATGAAAGTTGAGCCTCAGTGCAGGAAGACTTCACTCCTCTAAATAAAGTCACTTCCAGCCCAGGTGCTCTACATATTTTACAGTTTATTCTTACATTTCTCAGTGCCTGTCAGTATGTGAGCAATAATACTGAACAATAAATTAATTTCTGTATTAATTACCTTTCTTTCCACCTCTCTAACATGTCATAATAAATATTTAAAGACAAACCACTTAATGGAGTATCTTGCTTTACTAGTAAATAAAAATAGGTGCTTAATAATTTTAGTATTGATAAGTTATTTACTGAAATTCTACACAAGAAATAGACAATGTATTATTTGATGTTGTATTGGTAGGCTTTTTCATCTCTGTGACCAAAATAGTGGAGAGAGCAACTTAAAAGGAAAGACTTATCATTTTGGTCCAATTTTGGAGAGTTCAGTCTATGGTTTCTTAGCCCCATGCACTTGGACAGAACATAATGGCAGCAGGAACATGTGAAGGAGGATGTTCACCTCATGATGGACAGGAAGCAGAAAGTGAAGAAAGGACTGGAGACCAGAGAACTACTTCCTCTATGTATCTAGGACCTCCCAAAATTGTGCCACCAGCTGGGGATCAAGCTCTCAATGCATGGGCTTATGAAAGACATTTCATAGTGAAACCATAACAAGTGTCTTCTAGTCATTGAATATTATATCAAAACTTTATTTTTTTCATTCAATACTTAAATCACTACACTTACTTTTTTATCAAATCATGTTCTAAACTTATTATATAGAGGTTAAAATATCTGTCCAAGTTTATAGAGTTAATAAATATGTTGTTGATTCCATAAGAACTGTATAACTTAAAAGAACTTATTTATGTTTATCATACCTAAGGTACAAATATTATAGGAATATGAAAGAAATAAAATTTTAAGTTCCTTTTTTTTTAAAGACAAGGTCTTGCTATGTAGCCCAGGCTGGCCTGGCTGGCCATGAACTAGCAATTCTTCTGTATCTGCCTTGTTAGGTCTGGGATTACAAGAATGTGCAACAACACCCAGTGAAGGTAACTTTTTGATTTTATATGGTAAGTCAATGTATTATCTTTATCCTATGAAGAAAATCCTATTAGAACTTCTGTCAAATTAGTACAAAAAGACACCTTATCTTATTTTTAATAATTTTATCATATAAAAAAAGCAAAAATTTAAATTGGATTTTTAAAAATATCTAATTATGATTTTAATTTAAAAATAGCTAAGTCACACTATAATATTATAATAGCATATGTAGCTAAATAATATTTTGAAACATTACAATATATATTTTTAGACTTGAAAATTTAGAGAGAAATAACATTTTCCTTAATGCCAATATTCAACAGCATAAAAATATTATATCTCTAGCAAACATTATAATTTTAACATACTTCCAATAAAAAACCCAAATGACTTATGGGAACTCATCAATAACTATAAATTTGGTCTAGAGTAATAAAAGTGAAGACTAAAACCTGTAAAACTTTCCCGATATTCTCAAAAGTAATAGAAAATAAACTATTTTAAATGTAAAATGTGACATGCAAAGAGTTAAAAGAGAAATTAATTGGATAGTTCTTTGCTTTTCCTTTTGAGATAGTCTTATAATTATAACTATTAGGACAAAATAAAAACAAACAAAGAGAATTATATATATATATTCTACTATAGGAAAATTAATATACTTAAAATACCATAAGTAGTGGCTGGGACTGTAGCTCAGTGGAAGAGCAGTTGGCTAGCATGTGTGAGCCCTGGGTTCAATCCTCAGCACTGAAAAAGTGAATAAATAAATGCTGAGGAAGCCTTTGACAAAATTCAACATCATTTTATGATAAAATGAAGAAATCAGGCATACTAGGAACATATCTGAACATCATAAAGATCATTTATGAAAAACCTACAGCAACATCATATTAAATGGGGTAAAATTGAAACTATTCCCTCTAAGACCAGAAATAAGACAAGGATGTCCACCCTCTCCTCTCTTATTCAATATTTTGATTAAAGTCCTAGCCAAAAGTATCAGGCAAGAGAAAGAAATTAAAGGAATACAGATAGGGAAAGAAGAGGTCAAATTATCCTTATTTGCAGATGACATAATTCTCCATCTAAAGGACCCCAAACTTTCCAATAGAAAACTCTAGATCTAATTAACCCCTTCAGCAAAGTAGCAGAATACAAAATTAACACTCAAAATCAGTAACATTCTTTTACATCAACAATGAACAGGAACAAAAGAAAGTCAAAACAACAATCCCATTCACTATAGCACACCAAAAAATTAAATATATAAGAATTAACCTATCCAAGGACCCTACAGACCTCTATAGTGAAAACTTCAAAATATTAAAAAAAGAAATAGCAGAAGATACGAGGAGATGGAAGGATCTCCTTAATTCATGGATCAAGAGAATTAATATTGTTAAAATGGCTCTACTACCAAAAGTTATTTGCAGACTTAATGCAATCCCCATCAAAACTGCAATGACAGACTTTGGATAAATAGAAAAAAGAGTCCTAAAATTCATATCAAACCACAAAAGACCATATATAGTCAGAACAATCCTTACTATTGTTGTTAGTGCCTTCAAGTTGGCAGTGAAAATAGTGTAAGAGGGATCACAATACCTGATTTCAAATTATACTACAGGGATGTAGTGGCAAAAACAGCTTGATACTGGCACCAAAATAGGCTTGAAGATCAATGGAGCAGAATTAAAGACATAGATATGAACTAATGCAAATATAGCCACCTAATTTTTTACAAAGAGGCTAAAGATGTTCAATGGAGAAAAAATAGCCTCTCCAACAAATGCTGCTAGGAAAATTGGATATCCATATGCAGAAGACTGAAAATAGACCCATATGTCTCAGTCTGTATGAGAATCAAATGGAAATGGATCAGATACCACATTAAACCACAAACTTTAAAGCTACTAGAAAAGCAGGTAGGAAATATCTGCAAATGTAGGCATAGGCAAATATTTCTTCGAAGATTCCAATGGCCCAGGAAACTGCAAGAATTGACAAATGGGATTATATGAAGCTAACAATATTCTGCACAGCCAAGGAAACAATCAACAGAATTAATGGAGAGTTAACAGAAAGGGAGAAAACTTTTGCATCCTATATATCTGACAGGACTAATTTCAAGAACATAAAAATAACTTAAGAATCAAATGCTATGGTAACAAGTAACCTAACAAATAAATGGGCTATGAACTGAACAGACAGCTCTCAAAAGAAGAAGTACAAATGGCCAAGAAACACATAAAAATACTCAGTACCCTAAGCCATCAGGGAAATACAAATCAAAACAATGGTATTCCATTTCCCTCCAGTAAGAATGGCAAAAATTAACAAAACAAATAATAACAAATGTTGGTGAGGATATGGAGAGAAAGGAACACTTTTACACATTTGATGAGACTGTTAATTAGTTCAGCTACTTTGGAAATCAATATGGAATTACCTTGGGAAACTAAAAATAGAACTGCCATATGACCCAGCTTTATCATCCCTAGGAATATTCCCAAAGGAAGGTAAGTCATCATTCCACCTGCACATTCATATTTAATGCAGCTCTTTTCACAATTGCAAGGATATGGAGTCAATCAAGATGTTCATCAAGGGCTGAGTGGATTGAAAAATTGTGTATATATACAGAATGGAATATTACTCATCAATAACCAATGAGATTATATCATTTGCAGCAAAATGGATGGAACTGGAGAATATCATCTTAAGTGATCTAACCCAGTCCCCAAGAAAGAAATACTGTAAGTTCTCACTCATATGTGGGAGCTAAATCTAACCTAAGGGAAGAAAAAAAATTGATACATATGTACATATATAAAAATGAACAGTAATACTTATCTTAGAAGGGAAAATATAAGTAAAGTTGAAAGAAGGGGTCAGAGGATCAGTGTGGGGGAGTGGAGGCAGGGAAGAACCCAGGAAACAAAGTAGAAAGGAAAAGCAGGAGAGGAAAAGCTCAAAATATATGATGTAACTATATGAATGCATGGGAAATACAGTTTTGTAAAATATGTAAGTTGAGGAATGTGTAAGCAATAGTGATGTAATAGTTGCATGATGGATATAGCAAAAGTCTAATTACTCTGTTCCCCACCAACATTTATAAATAAAGAAAAAATAATAAAACTATAAGAAAAAATGGCCACTTAATATTTAAAAACTTTCTATAACTCAATGATAATGACAGAAATGGCAATTAAAGTAACAAGTTTCCCTCCCAAATTAGCAAGTAATGAGAATACCCATGATTATTTGGATGTGAATCAACTAGTAGGTATACATGCTGCTGAGCAGGAAGCAAACTTTGGGACTTTTCTGTAAAGAAATTGGCCAGTATTTCATAAAACTTAATGGTACTGCCATTTTGTTTGTTTGTTGTTGTTGTTGTTGATAGGTGCCATTGAGTAGGTATCTAACTCAGAGCAACACTATGTACAACAGGCAAAACACTTTTGTTACTGCTTCTCTGATATTCATAGCGTTTTCAATGGCAGATTGTTTATTGGGAGTGGGTTGCCGGGTCCTTCTCCCAATTTATACATTAATTTAGGGAAATATTAAAAACTATGTGATAATGTTTTTAAAAAGCATATGACAAAATGCCTAAATTCTTTATATTTTTGTCTGAATTATGCATTAGTTTTTTGCTTATACCTAGTTTTAAGTTTGTCTAGAAATTGTCTTTTCTTTTTGCAATAATAGAAAAAAGAAAAGATGTGTATGTTTCATTTTTCTTCCATTATGTTTAAACTTTAAGCTTTCAAAATAGTTCTTCTAATATATCTACTAACAGATTTTTTGTTGTTGTTGTACTGGGGGTTGAACCCAGGGACTTGTGCTTGCATGCTTTGCAAGTGCTGGACCACTGAGCTGCATCCTCAGCCCATTTTTTTAACTTTTTGAGACAGGGTCTCACTAAGTTTCCCAGAACTAGCGATCCTCCTGCCTCTGCCTCCCAAGCCGCTGGGATTACAGGCGTGCGTGTCCACGCCCAGCCAGATGTTTATTTTTTAATTTTAATACATTTATCTCCACATCTGTCATTAGAATAAAGGACTTGGTTTATATGTCTTTTTGCCATTCATTAAAATGTAATCTAAAAAAAATTATGCCAGCAATAACAGTAGTTGGGGTACTGGGGCTCCTAACACAAGTACACGAATTTATTTATATGTGATACACGTTTATTGTTTTTATTTCTTATTGTAAGTTATATTTTTCAATATATTTAATGGAGAGTTTGCATCTAGCAAGCAGCTATTTTACTGCTGTACTCATGTTGAAGGAAAAAGATAAAATTTGTTTTAAAGCATTTTGCAGTTCTTTTTCTTAAGCAGCTGTTTTCTGTATTCTTCAGTCTCCATTAATAACCTTCTCTGTTTCATCAGATGCAAAGCATTTTCCTTTTGTGGCTTAAAAGCTTTTTCAAGTGCACACTAACATTATGCCACAAAAGCATTTTATAATGAATAGCCCGTATTTTACAAGGTTTAGCACTTTCTTCTGTTGTGTGTTTACAATGGCTACAGTAATTTATAAAGATTCCTCAAAGACATCTGTGAAAAACTGCTTTGTTAATGTATACCCATATTGCCAGTAATTTCCTCTATCATGTCAGCATTGTTGGGAACATGTGTTAGAGGTTGCCTCGCAGGTCATCTCTCATTCATTTGGAGTGTGAGGAGGAGAAAGAGCTGCAGGACTGAGGTCCAGAATGTGAGAGAGGTTGCAGTCAGCCTTAGTGTGACGTTAGCTTAAATTAGTTTCTAAAAGTTAAGAAAAATCTGCTAAACTGTTTTCTAGCACGGAATACTCATTTGGTAGTCCCATCAGCAATGCCTCAGTGATCAGCTTCTCTGCATCTTCTTCAGCAGTCAGTGCCTACACAACATTGTTCATCTTAGCCTTTCTAATTTGGAGTTTTTTGTAAATGTAAACTTGGGATTACCTTATACAAAGCAATTGTACTCTTGGCCATTTATTAGAGATAATTGAAAATATATGTTCAAATAAAAATCTGAACATGAGTAAGCTCTCTAATTTTGTCAAATATACAAGTAAGTCTTTTCAATCATTAATTACTTTTTTTTTCTGTACTGGGGGGTTGAACCCATGGTATCATGCTTGCATGCTTTACAAGTGCTGTACCACTAAGATGTCCTCCCAGACCTTTTTTTTTTTCTTTTTTTTTTTTCTTTCTTTCTTTCTTTATTTCTTTCTTTCTTTTTTTTTGAAACAAGGTCTCAATAAATTATGCAGATTGTCTCTGGTCATGAACTTGTGATCCTCCTACCTCCTCCTCCCAAACTGCTGGGATTACAGGCATGTGCCACCACACCGGGCTATGAATTAAAATTATTAATATACATGTAGCTATGATCAGGTATCATATTCTTTATTTCTTTTTATCTGGTTAAAACACTTGTAGTTTATTTCAAAATTGAATATTGGCATAAACTATATTTTCAATTTTATGTGGTTATTTTGCCCCTGACTTCACAAATACTTCTCCAAGACTTAAATTGGCAATACTTTGCTTTCAACAGATTCAGTAGTCAGAGAACATGTAATTGAGTTAGTTAATTATTAATATCTTTTCAATCACATTTCATGAACTAATATCTTACATATAACACAGAAGAACTTTGAGAAATGAGTAAGATTGCTACATCCAATGCCATCTAAACCCAACCATGGGAACAAATTTTCTCATTTTATAAACCTGTCAAAAAAAGTAAGAATAATTGTAACTGAACATTCTAGAAGTATTTTTGATTTCTTTAATCACACACAAATATAGAAAAATATTTATTAATTATGATCACTAAAATTATAAAAGTTTTCAATTTAAAAAGATTTTATTGACAAAACTTATGGTGCAAAATAAAGTTTCCAAGAGCCAGATGCTGCAGCGCCCACCTGTAATCCCAGCAATTTGGGTCATTGAGCCTGGAGGGTCATAAATTTGAGAACAGAGGCAATCTGTGTAACTTAGAGAGACCTTGTCTCACAAGAAATGGGTTAGGAGAGCAGCCCAGGGGGAAAGCACTTACAAAGTATGTTGCAAGGCCCTGGGGTCAATGCCTAAGTACTTCCTCCTCCTAAAATAAAGCTTCCAAGAACAAAACTATTTTCTGTTAGGGTGCATTTCCAGTCATGTCTCTCCCCACTGAACCTCCAGGCTCCTTTGTGCCAACATCTCTGCTGAGACAAGCCTCAAACCCCTAAGTTAACCTTTGATGTCTCCCCTTACCCACCCACACTTTCTAAATGAGTGTCTTGTTAAGTACACGATTCCTAAAGCCTGACTGACTGTGCTTAGGTTTCCTGTTTGAGATTCTGGCTCATATCTTATGACACTGAAAATATGTGAGAGATTAATAATTTTTCAATACTCATTGATGAGAACTCATAAGAATATAGGATAATAACAACAAAATGCTGATGAAATAAACCCTTTGAGAATAAATAGAAATGTGTGCATATGGAGAGGCCTTTAGGGATTACCAACTCTACCAATTACTGCTTCATCTATAATCCTAAATAAAAGGTTCTCTTCTTTACACATACAATTTTTGTTCAACACTAACAAACTGAATTAAGAAACACTGCCTGTCATCAACTTTATATTTTGGACCACTTAGAACTAATTGATGTAAAGGAGCATAGGATGTTTCTTGGATTCATAACATGAAAAGTACAATTCAATATGCAAGAATAAAATGGATAGCAAAATGAAAGTTTCAGAACTTTATTTTTAATCTTAATTACTCCTTTAGAAACCTAGTGCTATCAAATTGTGTGACCACTTGTGACCTATTTATTTCAACTATGAAACTTGAACTGAATATAAATTTGTGACTGGAAGAAACATCCTTTTTGTCATCCTCTTGCATATAAGAATTGTACAGTTATTTTTACATAAACAAAGGATAGATATATGAGTCATATCACAATCTGACTTTTATTGTGAACTCTAAAATCTCAAATTTATATGATCTACCTTCCGGAAAATCTTTTTCAACATCTAGGAAACAAAAAGATCAATAAATAAACTGGTCAGATGAATTGTATAAATGTTCTATTTTGTGTTTAAAATAAATAACAGAGGTGGAGTTTTTTTATTGCTTTATTGAAATATATCTTTATTGAAATACAGTTTACAATGTACTCATATAAAATATAAGTCAAGTGGGTTTTAACATATTCACAGAGCTATGCAGCTATCATTAAAACATTTCAATCATACCAAAAAAGAAAACTTTATCTGTTAGTAGAAATTTCTCATTTTCTCCCAATGCTCTCAGTCACAGGAAACCATTAATTTTCTACAAGATTGCCTAATTCTGAAAATTTCATGTAATGAAATATTACAATGTATGATCACTTGTCCCCACATGTCTGCCAATTTGCCATACTATGGAGGCTTGTGTGTTGCTGTGGTCCTGAAAGCTATGCCACAGGTATTTCAGATACCAGCAGGGCCATCCATGGTGGACAGGTTTCAGCTGAGCTTCCAGACTAAGACAGACTAGGGAGAAGGACATGATGACCCACTCCCAAAACAATTAACTACTGAAAACCCTATGAATGGCAGAGAAACAGTGTCAGATTTAGTGCCAGAAAATGAGACCCCCTGATTGAAAGGCACTCAAAACAATACTGGGGAAGAGTTGCCTGCTCAAAATGCTTGTTGTTGTTGTTGTTGTTAGGTGCCATCCATATCCAACTCATAGCGACCCTCCTAGAGTTTTCAATAGCTGACTGTTTTACGGGATTGCCTTGGGAGTGGATTGCCAGGTCCTTCTCCCATTTTTGCGGTGCTGAGAATTGAACTTGGGACCTCAGAGACTGCAGCGCAGCACTCTACCAACTGAGCTAAATCCCAGCCCCCCTCAAAATGCAGTCTACCTTAATAATGGGAAAGGAGGAAAGCCCTAGGTACCTCCATTTGCTAATGTGGCATGATCAAAATGAGAAGGAAGAACTATAAACATACATTAATAATTGGAATGTGGATTGTATGTAGTATGAATCTAGAAAAATTAGAAACCATCAAAAGAGAAATGAAGCACATAAACATTGATGTTCTGGGGATCAGTGAGCTGAAATGGACAAGTATGGGCCATTTTGAATCAAATAATCATACAGTCTACTATGCTAAGAATGACAAATTAAAGAGAAATGGAGTTGCATTCATCATCAAAAAAGATATCTCAAGATTTTTCCTGGAGTACAATGCTGTCAGTGACAAAATAATATTTATATACCTACAAATCCAGTTAATATGATTATTATTCAAATGTACACACCCACCCCCAAGGCCATAAATGAAGATAGGAAGATTTTTACCAGCTCCTGCAATCTGAAATAGACTGAACATGCATTCAGGATATACTGATTACTGGTGACTGGAATGCAAAAGGTAGAAACAAAGAAAGCTTAGTGGATAAAGAATATTGCCTTGGTGAGAGAAACGATGCTGGAGATCAGATGATATAATTTTATGAGACCAATGACCTTTTATTTGTAAATACATTTTTTTTCACCAACCAAAACAGTGACAATCCACATGGAATTAACCAGAAGGAACATATAGAAACGAAACTGACTACATTTGTGGAAAGGCATGATGGAAAAACTCAATACCAAAAGTCAGAACAAGACTAGGTACTGATTGCAGATCAGACCATTAATAGCTTATATGCAGGTTCAAATTGAAACTGAAGAAAACTAGAACAAGTTTATGAGAGCCAAGGTATGACACTGAGTATATCCTATCTAGTTCAAAGACCACCTCAAGAACAGGTTTGACTGAAGAGCAGAATTATGGCATGACATCAAAGACATCATTCATGAGAAAAGCAAAAGGATACTTACAAGACATGAAAAAAAGGACCAATTTACATTTAAAAAGAGACTCTGAAACTTGTCCTTGAATGTCAAGCAGCTAATGTAAAAGGAAGACATTATGAAGTTAAAGAAACAAACAGAAGATTTTAAAGGGTAGCTTAAGAAAACAAAATCAAATATTATAATGATATGTAAAGAGCTTGAGAGAGAAAACCAAAAGGGAAGAACCTACTCTATCTTTCTCAAGCTTATGGATTTGAAGGAAAAATTCAAGCCTTGAATGGCAATAGTGAAGGATTCTACCAGGACAACACAGGAAATATTAAAAGAAGATGGAAGGAATATACACAGTCTTTATGCCCAAGAGAATTGGTGGATGATAAATCATTTCAAGAGGTTGCATATGATCAGGAACCAATGGTAGAGGAGGAGGAAGTGGAAGCTGCCTTGAAGGAATTGTCAAAACACAAGGCTCCCGGAATTGATAGAATACCAATAAAGATGTTTCAACAAACAGATGCAGCACTGAAGGTACTAACTTGTTTATGCTAAGAGATTTGGAAAATAGCCACCTGATCAACTGACTGGAAGAGATCCATGTTTGTGCCTATTCACAAGAAAGGTGATCCAAATGAATGCAGAAATTATTGAACAATATCATTAGTTTTACAAGCAAGTTAAACTTTACTAAAGATCATTCAAAAACATCTGTAGCAATTTATAGACAGGGAACTGCCTGAAAATTAAACCATATTCAGAAGAGCATGTGGAACCAGAGACATCATTGTGATGTCAGATGGATATTAGCCAAAAGCAGAGAATACCAAAAGATGTCTATTTTGTTTTATTGACTATGCAAAGGCATTTGACCGTGTGAATCATAATAAATTACAGATAGCATTTAGAAGAATGGGAATACCAGAGCATGTAATTGTACTCATGAGAAATATGTAGATGGAACAAGAGGCAGTTGTTCAAACAAACAAGGAAACACTGGTTTAAAGGCAAGAAATGTATGTATCAGGGCTATATCCTTCCATTATACCTCTTCAATCTCTATGCTGAGCAAATAATCTGACAAGATAGACTTTATGAAGAAGAACATGGCATCAGGATAGGAGGAAGACTCATTAACAACCTGTATTAGGCAGATGATACAACTCTGCTTGCTGAAAGTAAACAGATTTGAAACATTTACCAATAAAGATCAAAGCACACAGCCTTCAGTATGGATTGTTCCTCAACATCAACAAAATAATAATCGATACAACTGGGTCAGTATGCAACTTCATGATAAATGGAGAAAAGATTGATGTTGTTCAAGATTTTGCTTTACTTACTTGGTTCTGTGATGGACACCCATGGAAGCAGCAGTCAAGAAATCAAAAGATGGATTGCATTGGGAAAAGCTGTTTCAAAAGGCCTTTTTAAAGTTTTGAAAAGTAAAGACATCACATTGAAAATGAAGGTGTGCCTGACTCATGCCATGGTATTATTTAGCAGCATCATCTAGTTGTGAAAGCTGGACATTGAATAAGGGAGACAGGAAAAGGATGGATGCTTTTGAATTATGGTGCTGAATGCTAATATTCAATATAGCATGGACTTCCAAAAGAACCAATAGATCTATCTGGGAATAAGTGCAATCAGGGTACTCCTTGGAAGCAAGGATGGCTAAACTGTGTCTTATGTATTTTAGACATATCAGGAAGGACCAATCCCTAGAGAAGGACATCATGTTTAGGAGAGTGGTAGGCCAATGAAAAGAAAAAAAAAGGAAAACTTCAACTGAGTGGGTTGATATAATGTCTGCAACTTAATCATGTGCCTGGCACAAAATTGGGGAATGTTTTGTTCTGTTGTACATAGGGTCACTATGAGTCAGACCCAACTCAAGGGCACATAACAACAACAATGGTGTCCTGAAACTAGATTGTTTTCCACCTAGCATAAAGTTTTGAAGGATCATCTATATTATGCCACTTATCACTTCTTTATTATTTAATAGTTAACTAATTCACTCTTGGGCTGGGATTTAGCTCAGTTGGTTGAGCGCTACTCTGCAGTCTCTGAGGTCCCAAGTTCGATTCCCAGCACCACAAAAACAGAAAGACCTGGTAATCCACTCCTGAGACACTCCAGAAACAATCAGCCATTGAAAACTCCATGAGGGTCACTATGAGTTGGACATGACTCAACAGCATCTAACAACAACAATTCACTCTTATGTCTGTGCCATATTTTATTTATGTACTGGACAATTGATGGGCATTTGAGTTATTTCCAGCTTGCACCAAGAACACTGATGCAAAAGTCCTTGTGTACATGTTTGGATGTGTGTATGTGCATTTGTGTGTTTGTGTACATACTTTCATTTCTCTTTGCTATCTACCTATCCGTGGAAAGAGTAAGTAACTATGTTTGACATTTGAAGGAATTGCCCTGCAAAGCATCTGTACCATTTTACATTTTATCAGCAATGTATGAGGGATTTCTATTTCTAAACACCATCACTGAACTTATCATCTATCTTTTCATCATAGTTGGAAGTAGTATTTCATATTGAATTTGATTTAATTTCCTTGACAACTAATAATGTTGAATATCTTTTCATGTGCTTATTGACCATTTGTATATTTTTTGAAGGAAAGTTTGTTTAGCTATTTTCCCCATTTCAAAGTTGGATTATTTCTCTTTCCATTATTGAATTAAAAGAGTTCATTTTATATTCTGGAGAAAAAGTACCTTATCAGGTATAGAAGGGAAGATAAGAATGAGGTCAATACAAATGGACTAAAAATCACATGTAATTGTTCTAACAAGATAGAAACAAAGACCACTACAAGAAAAGTTTCTATCTTAAACAGAAAGGGAACCCAAGGACATATAGAAAAATACTATATAGTAAAAGATAGAGAAGACTTGGATGGGAAACTTAGATAGGAAGGGGGAAGGGGGGAAACATAGAGGAGTGTAAGGGGTAACCTATATGAATAATGCTTATCAAATTGCATATATGAAAATTGTCACAACGAAAAGCATGTCAAAATGAATCACATTATGATGTACATTAAAAATTTCTAATAAAAAAAAAAAAAGAAAACCCTATGAATAGCAGAGAAGCACTAACAATACTGTTTTGCCTGTTGTATGTAGAGTAGTTATGAGTCAGACACCAAGTCGAATGTACCTAACAACAACAACAACAACAAAGCTAGACTCATAAAGATAAACATCATATGTTTTCTTTCATATGTGGATGTTAGACTTCAACATATATTTTTGGGATTGTTTTGGGAGTGGGCTGCTAGGTCCTTCTCCCATGTTTGCGGTACTGGGGATCAAACCCAGGGCCTCAGAGTGTGCAGAGCAAGTGCTTTACCAACTGAGCTAAACTCCAGCTCATATATACATATATAATATATACAGACATACACAGATATATGCACAGAAAAGACTTGCAAGTAGAAGGGGGACCATTGGTGGGGAGGAAGGAGATGGTAGAGGAGGGATGTCATGACAAGATAAGGGAGGATGTGAATATGAGCAATGTACAATGATATGCATGTATGGAAATGCCATAATGAACTCCATTAAGTTGTATACTAACTAAAAAATTATTAAGAAAAAATAGCAAATATGAATAGTCATGCTGCTTACAAGTGACATTCTCAAAATATGACTAAACCACATACAAAGCTTTAAAAGGTATTGAAATATAGGTCAGTGGGCACAATAATATTAATAGAAGGCAAAACTGAACTAAAGGCAGTTTCAAAAGTGCTAATTTTGAATACTCGATCATAGTATAAGCAACAATCTATGATAAAAGTATGACAGTATCAACTTGTATGTCTATGACTGTAAATTTTTTAAAAATCCAAAGCAAAGCTGTTCAAATTATAAGGAGAAATTCTTATAATAGAGAGAGATTTTTAACATATTATTATCAGAAATGAAGTGATCAAGTGAATATTAGAAAGGATATAGAAGATGCAAAAAGCAAACTTAGCAAATTTTAAGATATGGATATTTAGCTAGAGAGATGACTATATAGTATTCTTTTTTTCCCTCCTTTTATTGGTAAATGTTGATGGGGTACAGAGTAATACAGCATTGGCTTTTTACATTATGCAACTATTACATCACTTTTGGTTACACTTTTATCAACTTACAAGGTTTATGGAATCGTTTGACTAATATGTAGTAAAACTCATATGCATATTTAGGTTAAGTTCCCCTATTTTCTATTCCCTAAAACCCTCACATATCTGTCAGCTTGTCATGCTGTGGAGGCCTGCATGTTGCTGTGATGCTGAAAGCTATGCCACCCATATTTCAGACACAAGCAGGGCCACTCAGGGTGCACAGATTTCAGTTGAGCTTCTAGACTAAGATAGACTAAGGAGAAGGACCTGACATTTCACTCCTAATTAGCCACTGAAAACCTTATGAAGAGCAGAGAAACACTGTCAAATATAATGCCAGAAAATGAGCCCCCAAGCTGGAAGGAATTCAAGAAATGACTAGGGAAGAGTTTCCTCCTAAAAGTAGAGTCTACCTTAATGACAGGAACAGAGTAAAGACCCTGGGACATCCTTTTGCTGATCTGGCATGACTCAAAATGAGAAGAAACATGATGGCTACAACATTGAGCTCAAACATAAAAAGATCACGTTCACAGCATAGTGTAGGGCACTGCTGAGAGAGGCAGTTTGCCCTGGGGCCTATCTAGGCCCCTTGGAGGACTGAGGCTTGTTCCCCAGGCAGTCACCTTTGCCCCACATCTTGAGCTCTCCAAGATGGTGCTGGCATCTATTACCTTGCCTCAGACCCCTCAACATCGATTGGCTGCTTCCAAACCCCAGAATGGCCCCTGAGTGGACTGTTCTGGAACCACCCCTGATTGGCTACTTTTACCAAACTTGAACCAAATTTGAATATCCCCTCTGAGTGGCTGAAACCTGTATGGGGTGACTGCCTCTGATTGGTCCCCAGCTAGCCCTGAAAGAGTATATACACGGGTGGTACACGGAGCAGTCTGGGTCCATTCCATTGACCGGGACAGACAAGGAAGTAAAGAGCTGTTGGAGCAGAGCACTCGGAGTCTTCATTGGGAAGAAAAGAAGCAAGGAGACGCCGCGGGCAGAAGCCTCTGTGCCTGCCTTTCTCAAGGCTTCTCAGAGCAGCCCTGGGCAGAAGCCTCCTTTCCAGGCGGCGCAGCTCCTGGGTGCCCGGCTCCCCCTCACCAGACAATGGGTCTTTGGCCACTGGTTCTCGCTCACATTTGGAGTGAGTCCAGTGGCAGGGCGATGCCCCACAGCATAGTGTTGGGTAATATTTCATTCTATTGTATGTAGGTTCACTATGGGTCAGATCTGACCTGATAGCACCCAACAACATTCCCTAAAAGCAGAGAATAAATATTTTTGTAAGTTCACATCAAAATCATTTGCCAAAAAGTATTGATCATGTAGAAGATCACAAAGGAAATTTTAGCATTAATGTCCAGACACAGGAAAACAGATTAATAAACCATAATAACAGTGCTATAAAGGACAGCTTGGCAATCTATGGCTTATGGGCTAAATTGGCCCACTGACTGTTAGATATATGACTTTCTCATTTTAAAATGGTTTAAAAAGTGTTTTGTTTTGTTTTAAATGGTATGTGACATGTGAAAATTACATGAAATTCAAATTTCAGTGTTTATAAATAAAGTTTTATTATAACACAGCCTTATTGATTACTTAAGTGTGGATATCTGCTTTTGCACTATGACAGCAGCATTGGATTATGGTGATAGAATCATTATGGCTGCAAAATGTAAAGTATTTACTATCTTGTCCTTTACAGAAAAGTTTTTCCGATCCCTGCTATAAAGCTGTGAAAATAAATGTTGTACAGTGATGGAAGTGGATAAGTCTTAGCAAATAATTTTGAGAGAAAAATCCAAGTTGCAGGATACATGCAGTATGATACTATTCTATAAAATTTTTAATACCATTACATATTCTTTATGGGTAGTAACATATGTGGGCTTTTCAAACATGCATAAGAATTAAACATATCAAATTCTGGATAGTAGTGACCACTGAGAAGGAAATGAAAATAATTAAAGCGAGTGCAAGATATTTCAGCAGTTTCAATACTGCTTTATTGTTTAAAACAAAGTCTGAAATGTATTTAGCAATGTGTATAGCTTGGTAGTAAGTACCTCATCCTTCCTTATGTTTATAATTTCATATTTAAAAACCCATCTAATTAGATTATCTGGGAAATGAGGAAGTGGGAAGTAATATTATAGACCATCCTATCACGGAACTGTGGAGGAAAGGATGGAACATTGACTGATTAGATGTCACTGTTGAAGTGTCAAATTATTGCCATAAAGGAGTTTGTGGGTGACAAATTCATGAATTTTTTTTTAGACTGGATCTTGCTAGCTCCTCAGCCTCCTAAATGTGTAAGTTTGTATTATTTTGATTATTCTTGAAATAATTCATTACTTCATTTCCAGTACTATTGTATAACTCGTCAATGGTTATAATCAAGTCCATCTATGAATCAACTCTCTTTTGGGATTGTCTTAATCCTTTCATGCTGCTATAAAAAATACCTGAAACTAGGTAATTAATTTATAAAGAACAGAAATTTATTTCCTACAGTTCTACAGGCTGGGAAGTCGAAGATCAAGACGCCAACATTGGTGTCTGGTGAGGGCTGCTCTATACTTCCAAGATGGCACCTTGTTGCTGTGCCCTCAGGTGGCAGAAGAGCAAAAAACGAGACCTGAGATAGTTTCCTCCAACCCTTTATGAGGCTTTAATCCATCCATGAGGACAGAGCCCTCATGACTTAGTCCCTTCTCAAAAGGCCTCACCTCCTAACACCACCACAATGGGGAATAAGTTTCATCACATACATTTTGGTGGACATTTAGATCATTTCATGTTTTACAGCCAAATTATCTGCTTGTTAAAGATAACTTGATGTTGTCTGTCTGCCCAACAAATAGTTATGGGATGTATACTCCTTGCAAGAACCTTGCCCCCAAATCTGGCCCATTCACTGAGCACAAGCTAGCTTATGGGTAAGGAAAGTAAGAGCTAAGCATTATAGCTATCCTTAGGGAAGTGGGGTTAAGAGCAAATTGCACACTAGTTTTATATAAAGAAATCGGGTTAAAATAAGCACTAAAATCAGCCTTAAATAAAATAGATAATAAGCAAAATAATAAGCCTCTAGATCAGATGTTATGGTAGCTAGAAAAAGCCATTGTCTTGTCTTAGCATCTTCCCAAGTCTCTAGTTGGTAGCCAAAGTGCCTTCCAAAGAACCTGCAGACGGGTGTGGTCCTGTTCACCATTTGCTTGAGGTGGTTGACTGCCGTACTAATTTGATAAACTTGAAAAATGCTTCTTTCTCCCAACCCTACCTCCAAATTCAGTCCTAGTCAGCCTAAAGAACTCCTAAGTGCTAAAGACCACTGGGTTTCACAGTCTGAAAATCAGCAAGTCAGTTTCCCAGTGATGGTGACTAGAGCTGTGCTTATGCAGGTCATGATCTGTACAGTTACCCAGCAGACACTCTGCTCCTTCATCAAGCCCTATGTCTCAGATAGGGCTTGTTGGATAGAGGGCACCATTGTCAGTCTAGACAAAAAGCTCACCTTTCCTGCTGTGCTCATGGTATCCTGAATTCTGAATTCTAAATACAGTGGCCCTGATGTACCATACAACAGCTGCTAGAGTTTAACAATACTGATTCTATCCCACTATCCCTTCTCTCCAAGCACATAGGCCTTTTCTGATTTTCTTGGGGATCTCTTACCCAGAACCTAAAATTGCCCCCAAATCTGGCCCATCAACTGTCACCTACACTGTGTAGTGTAGTGTAGATTTTGTGAGTCTACCCCTAACATGTTGTTTGTTGTTAGGTGCTGTCCAGTTGGTATCCGACTCATAGAGACCATATGTACAACAGCACTATTGTCAGTGCTTCTCTGCTGTTCATAAGGTTTTCAATGGTGGATTGATTTTTGGGATTGGGTTTCTGGGTCCGTCTCCCAAGCCTACAGCACCTGGTGTTCCCAGGCAGTCCTCCCATCCAAGTACTAACCAGGCCTGACCCTGCTTAGCTTCTGAGATTTGATGGGATCGGATGCCGCAGGGCTACGGCTGCAGGCACCCTTAAAATACTTTGCTCTAACCTAAGTAGAATGTGTGCAATATTTTTTTTTATATTTAGAATCAGCAAATTTAGTTCCCTTCATTTCCTACCATCCAGGTATCCCTGTATAAATTTTTTAGCCTTTCTAGCCTATACAGTTGCAATGATTACAATTCTGACTACTTCACCAATTGTTGTTGAATTAAAATGAGATAAAAGGCTGAGGATCATGATGCAAATTGTAAAGTTTAATAATTATGAATTGTTATTACCTTCTGAAAAAAGTCTTCCATACCCTACAACCCAGCAAAATTGATTTTCCTGAAATCATGGTATCACAGAATATGGACACTAAAGGAAATATCTAAATACTGTAGAAGTCAATCCAATATGTTCACCTACAATAACCAATAGTAATTAGTATTTATACAGGGTATTATAATGTGTTTTATTGCATATATTATCTCTTTGATACTCACAATTATTCTGTGAGGTAGGTATTACTATTGACATTTTGCAGATGTGAAAACTGAGCCATAGAGCAATAAAGTGGCTTTCCCAAGGCCACACCGCCAATAATGGGTAGAACTGCACCTTAACATAAGCCTTCCCAACCCTCCTGGGCTCTTTCAACTATCCCACAGTCTTCTTTAAAGTATTCATGAGTTGGTCACTTTATAGCAAGAATCTGCCAGAACAAATGGGACTAATTGTCTCAAGCTGTAATAAGCAGGAAACTACTTTCCTAAACTGAGTTTTATGCTTCTATTTCTGAAATGGCTTTGATCCCCTGCAGTTGTCAAGATGAGATTTCTTTTTTGAACTTTAAATATCTATACTTCTGGATACATAAAGATAGGCTTCAATAGCTCAGGATCTATCAAAAGAAAGCTAAGACTTACTTTCTGTGCCAGAATCATTATACATTATTAAACAGTAGAGCACCCATTTTGAGCAAAAGTTCTGTAAGAAAATATCACCCATTCTAGCACCCCTAACAATTGCTGATTTCTGCTTATGAAAAGAAAAATAAAAAGGATACCAGATATACTTGAATATTGTAATCACTCAAGATGGAGGTCTATGTTCTGAGGACAATATGATACCTATTTGAGTTGTTGATCAAGTTTGAGCCCAGGATTTAGTGCCTACAGATTGCTGATCCTGTCTCTCTAATTCATACAACAATCGATACAAGACTAAATAATGCTAACATTTAGATCTGTCCTGGAATGCGAAGGTTTCTGTTTGTGATTTTAAAACAATGCCTTGGCACAAGAACAAAACACCACTCATGAGCTCCCAGGGGCAAAAGAATTTTTAATGTCTTGGTGCTTCTGGTCTGACTTCACACTATGAGCTTTTATGGGTCCAGATGCAGTTATTTGAACAGTGGCAAGTTACGTAGGTATAGGATAGTTCTGTTGTTCATGATTTTTGTTTTCCTCTTCACTTTGGTGAAGAGCTAAAGCAGTAGAGGGCAGAAGTAGCACTCCTGTCTCCAAGGAAGAAGGAACTTGTGAAAACAAAAAAGACGAAAGGATTGATGCACCTCTAAGGCATAGACAGAAGAGAAGAAATTGGAGATCACACTCTTCATCCAGCAAGCACTATGTCTCGCCCTGCACACAAAAGACCAGAATACCATAAAATAGTAAGATCTTTTTGTAAAGAGACTTTTTTCTACTTCATAGAAAATGGTTTAAGTGATGTTTTATTTATTTTGAAAGGTGATGCTACAAGTAGAATTTTTCAATGGAGCAAAGAGAAAGTTTAGTGGAGTGGATTGTAAATGACACCTTTGAGAATAGTTATAATTATCTCTTACATACTATAAGATGATAACTGATTCTTTATATAGATTTTAGAGTTTTCTTTTCTGATTAATTACGTGAATAAAAACATCAAATTTTCTTTTTGTCTCTGAGAGAAAATATGAAAAGATTAAGCAGTTATTTTTACTTCATGCTGCATGAGATAGAAAATAAAATGTATATGAATGTCAATTATGTATAAAACTGAATAGGAATAAGCTCATCATAAAAACTAGGTATCAAAAAATTGTCTTCAAAAATACATTTCTTTATCTTCAATGTGTTGATATTTGGTCTGTGCTATTACCCTTTCTATATAGTCCAACTTCAGAGTTAATTTTAAAATTTAACTTTTTGCAGATTCCAGTTGGATAAATATTCTTTAATCCTCTCTCATTATAGTTTTAGCAATTCAGATGTTATAGATATGAAAACTCATGGTTAAGCTTAAAGCTGTTAATTATTTCAGGAGACTGTTGGGCATTTGATGTAATTAAATAATTTCAGCCTTGGTTCCTCAGGGTACTTATGGTTGTTAGGTAACTAATTGGCACACTGTAGTTGGAAATGCCTGCAGATGGCCCCTCTGGCATTCTGGGACTTTGATTTGTTCTTCTGTGGGACTCTCAAATGCCAGAAAGTATAGTAAATAGTCCATGTTGTACCTAAATCACTTGATATACATATAATAGTTAAAACATTTTATCGTGAGATATCCAGAATCTGTGGAATTAATTAGTAGTGTTCTATTGTTACGTATATGAAAATTATTGTTTTTTATTGTTTTAAAAACCATAAAGACAAATTTATGTTGACATTTCTTGGTATCTGAAGTATAGATTTGCGGCCGAACTAGACATGTAGTCCAAGGTGAAGAATATATTCATGAAGCAGAATAAAGAAAACTGGTCTTTATGGATACTGAACTTAAAAATCAGCTGGAAGTAAAATATGTTTCAAACTATAGTATTATATCTCATGAGAGAGAAGAGAGAGGAAGTGTCATCATTGTAGTCTGGCCTTAATTCTGAGTGGACACAATGCTGAGGCTATACCATGTATGCAGGTTATAATTTTTCCTCCTTTTCTCTCTTTTGCATATTCTTATACTACTAGGGACAACACACACATTACCATTTGTATTCTCATTCTCTCTCTCTCTCATTTCCTTCACCTTTGCTCGTTTTGTAGCATTGTTGCATAGCAATACTTTGTTTTCTGCTGTGGCTTCTTATATGTTTCGTAGATATTTTGTTTATAATTTACAATTGTTTCTTATGATTTATGGTTAGGTTCTTGGAAGATTTACATAAGAAGAACAAATGAAACTGAACACTAGTGGCCCTCAGGGTTATGTGTAACAATTTTTTTGTTTATATGACTTGCTTACATCATTTATTTCTTAGAAAAATATTAACATACTCATTTTTCTATACTTGAATTACATTTATTACTATATCAATATATAATGTAATGTAAATTAATATAGAATGTGTATTCTATATACACATATTTTGATTTGTATTTCTTCCCATAAATTATGTCCATGTGTGCTAGATAATATTTAGATTCTTTTTCTTTAAAATTTATTTAGTGATAATAAATATTCTACCTGACTAAAGAAGTGTATTTGTCATGATAAAACCCATACACAAGGTAGAGGACACTTGTAGTATTGGAAGCTTTGGAGGTATTTGAATCAAAATTATATACTACTTTATAGAATCTGTTTTGTTGAGTAAACAATTTTACTCAACTAAAAAAAAAACCAACCTTGCATATTATTAAGCCTTCTCTTCTCACACGTATTATCCAAGATACCTGGTCTTAGAGGTAAGGACATTTCTAACTGGGAATCCACATTGGACCTTTCCTGGAAATAATGATTATTGTGTAAGATTATTTTTAGTAGTGGTCCTCCTTCCCATCTCCTGCTCCCCCCTCCTTCTACTCCAAACAGTGTCCTTCCTGCACACACCTTGGTGATAAACACTGTGTCAGAGAGGAGTCCTGGTATCCCGAGAGGCAGTGCTGGGCCTCGCAACTGATGGCTAGATGGGCAAGTCACTTGGTCCTCCCAAAGTCTCATTTTCACCTCTGTAGGACTGACAGCACTGGAATAAATGCCCTCTAACATCCCCTTCCCCTTTTTACGCACTACTCAATAGTAGAAGCCAAATGAATGGTTTCAGATGTGATGATTGAGCTTTATGTTTCATTTCCTATATCTTCTATTTTTTTCTTTTATTAGTAAATGATGGTGGGGTACAGAGTAACACAGCATTGGCTTTTTCCATTATGCATCCTTTACAGCGTTTCTGGCAACACTTTCATCAACCCACAAAGTTTATTGAACCTTATGGCTAGTATGTAGTAAAACTCAGATGCTTATTTGTGTTATATTCTCCTATTTTTCCAATATACGCATGAAGTTGTGCTGTTTACATTGAAATCAGTCTCTCCTCCTTCGTCCCACCACATTGACCCTCTTCCCCATCCCATCTTCTCCAATCTTCTCTTCCCTCTGCTATTTCCCTCCCTCCTTCTTTCTACTCCTTATAATCTCCCTTCTATGCTAAGTTTGTGTACTTTTTATATGAATTTCTGTATAGGATATTTTTCCCTTAAGTATGATTCTGCTCCCACATATGAGTTAGAACATATGGTATTTCTTTTTTTTTTTTTTTGAGCTTGTATTTGTTTGCTTAAGATGATGTTCTCCAGTTCCATCCATTTTGCTACAAATGACATTATTTCATTTTTTTATTGCTGGGTAGTATTCCATTGTATATGTACCATATTCTATTTTTATCCATTCTTCTGTTGATGGGCACCTTGGTTGCTTCTATCTTTGCTATTATGAAAAGTGCTACATTGAATATAGAGATGCAGGTGTCTCTGTGGTATGATGACTCATCTCCCTTTGGGTATATTCCCAGTAGTGATATTTTTCCTGTATTATCAACCTGTCTATTCTAAATCTTCCTCAATTTTAGCTTTGATTTGTAATTCACTCTAAAAAATGGACACATTTTGGAGATCTATAAGGAAAACACAATTTCTCTTTTTTCTTTAAGTAAAAAGAAAAAAAGAATCTCACAAATTTGCTACTGTGATTTGGTTTATTCTGAAATTCTCCTTGGCAGATCTGGGACTCATTAGGAATTGTGCAGATTCCTGAGAAGTTGCATCCAGTTAGTCCTTCCAACTGAAAACAGAGTCAGCATAATTCCAAGTCCATTCCAGAGCAACAGGAATTTTTACGAGAAATTAGTTATTTCAAAAAATCTTCCTCCATGAAAATACATAGTAAGATATATAATGTGAGCACATGCATAGAAAGATGTTCTCATGTTAAGAAAATTATTTCACAGCTCTTCTTCCAGCCCCAGCAATGTATCCAAATACAAGTACAATATTTTTATCAAGAGTGAAAATTGTTGTAATAATAGTAGGTGGAAAAAAATGAAGATTTGATCTCTGAGGCTGATTCTAACCCAAAGAATTTATTTAAAAAATGCATTAATGTATTGTCATAACTTTGCCTATAATGTAAAACTATCTATTTTTACTCCAGAACAAAGATCTCTTTGTCCTCACCTATGGAGCTCTAGTTGCCCAACTATGTAAGGATTATGAAAAAGATGAAGATGTGAACAGATACTTAGATAAAATGTAAGTAGAAGTGTTTCATTCTGCTGGAATGGTCGTTGTTTCTTAATATCATCTGCATTTTTCTTCCTCTACTGACATGTTCCTTCTTACCAGCTCTTCTATTTCAATGAACCACATCTGAAAGCCAAATATAATTTCTTATACCTGAGCATAAAATAATAGAAAGGATTTTTTCTGATGAATATCAAGTACAGAATGTTCTCTTTGTTAGTTAGAAATCATTGCCTTGTTAGTCACTTGTAAACAAAAAATGTTATAAAACTGACGTTATTCTTTTTATATGATGGAACATCAAATTTGATTCTTTTCAATGGTCTTTTTTCTAAAATAACTCCTTATAAAATGAATGTTTGCTTAGATAAGCATAGACTATCTATGAAAGGGTATGCAAAAAAACTAAATGGTAGCTGCCCAAGAAAATGACTGGATGATAGGTAATTATGGATTAAAGTGTGGTTTTCTTTTTTCTATACAGCATTTTTATTGCTTTAATATTTTCCCCATTACTATAATTTACTTAAAAATATATTAAGTAGAAAAACCTACTGGTTCCTTTTAAAATAAATCCTATTCTCCTTATCTTTACTAATAGAAAATCTTCTTGCTCAAATTCAATCTTTTAATTTCCTCTAAATAACTATATGATCATCAGATTATTGACAAACAATAAAATATCTGTCACCATTTTTAAACTCTTAGTTATGGACCAGGAAAAGGCCTGTAACAGTGCAATGACTGGAAAATATGCATTGATTAGAAGATTTATTTAGCCAGGTTATGGAGCAAATTTAGGCTGAAGGGGAAATAGCATACTGTTTCAGAGCTTTTAAAAGAATTCATTGTATTGTCCATTGGAACACAGAAAAAGACAACATAAAGGAAACCTTGAAAGATCTTTTATTTAACTCTTAATTTTCTCTCTTTATATTCTTAGCCTCTTTTTTCTTTTTGAAAAATTCTTTTTGGTTTTGGTATACATGCTTGCTTGCTGCCGCCGCCACCCTTCTCCTCCTCCTCTTTTTCTTCTTTTTTTTCTTCCTTTTTGCATTTCACAAAGAAGCAAACTGCTTCGCTCTTCACTTAGTGCTTTTTCAGTTAATTTATCAGCTGAACTTTCTATAACTGTGGGTATTACTAAAGTTTTATGCTTAGGTCACAATTAAATATCTGATATAACATTTCCAGAAGTAATTTCATTTTATCAACTTTGCATTGTTTTGTGGAATAGCTGTGAATATGACTAAAATGCATCTGGTGAGCTAATTGAGTGAGTGCCCATTTAACAAATAGAGATATGATATTAAAGAAATGAATTTTGAAAGATTATAGGAAGGCCTTGCATTAAGAAAAAATAACTTACATTTGAATTTCTTTAATAGCTTCTGGGAGTGTCTGACATTTCTAATTTGACATATAAATATCTACCTTGTATAAACATACCCTTCAGCCAAAGCAAGGTATATGTAGTGTATGCATTTGGTCACAACTTCTGACTTCTTATCATGGTGCCCAGTGACCAGCCTATGGCTATTCAACATGGTAATCAGAAAACACTGGAAATATGTTTTTAATCTTAAACTACCTAGTAAAATAGATGTTCTATTCTTTAAAAATCTTTTCAATATAAACTTCCTGGCTAGAATTCTAATACATCCATAAACCATTTTCTTGCAAGTCAAGTAAGCTGACTATTTCTATCCACTCAGAAGAATATCTTACTAGACTTAGTGAATTAATAACCACTCTAACATCAAATCCATCTCCCCCCACCTACCAAATCACCAAAAATATTACCCCCTTTTTGATGTTGTGGGACAATTATTGCCTTTAAAAACTGCAATATCTTCATTTCATAGGGCTGTCTGTTGCTCAATCCAAATCGTTTCACTTGTCTGCATACATGTGGCTATGAAATTAAAGGCCAATTTTTTTGTTAGTGGTTTGGCAAAAACAGGATTCCTTTTTATTTCCACGATTAAAGTCTTATTTCCTCAACTGAATTGCAACAATTCTTATAAGACAGGGACTCTGAAACTTTTTGTAGCCCACTTGGAAATTTAATAGTTTTTCCATCTACTTTATTCAAGGAGCCTTCTCCACCATTTTAGCCACATTTTCAGTTATGTTATCACATCTCAATAAAAGCTTTCAGAGCTGTACTTTGGCTCCTACTATAGCTACTTTTGTGGAGTGGACTTAACAAGGTATACAAATACATTCCCCTTAACTCCACATTTTCAGTTCTTGTGAAATGAAAAGTGAGTTTTCTAAACTTGTCTTCTCACCCCTACACACACACAGACACATGCACATGCATGCACACACGCACGCACACACACACATGCACAGGTGTACACACACAGAGTAAACTTCAGCATCCTAACTGCTAAAACCATCAATGGCGACAAAAAAATATTTCTGTTCTCTTCTTACCCTTCTACTGGAGCCAACCCTAGAAATGTCCCCTGCCCGCTATGATGACTGTGCTAAGAGTACCCAGGGTCCACACCTGTAGCAGAGGAGTTAGCCACACTCTTATTCTGTTTCTGTCAGGATGATGAGAAACATTAGGCTGCAGTCACCAGCCTTCTTTAAGTCTGAGTTACACTATCAAGTTTGCTTGACTCTAGTCAGACTCCTGTGCTTATAGACTAGTTAATACTTCCTGGATGTGTTGTTCTCTGGTTCTGTGGTCTGTGGGACAAATATGAAGCCCACAGCCAAAGGCCATTTGGCTTGTCACGGTTGGTTTAGATGGCTATCCACTTGTGCAGACCACACTGTTTCTTTCATCCACAGGGGTTATGGCATTGGAACACGGCTAGTGGAAGACTTTTTGGCTCGATCTTGTGTGAGAAGATGCCATAGTTATTCAGAAATTATAGACATAATTGCCCAGGTAAGTGCATTTTTAGCTCTGTCAATATATTCTGAAAAAATCTTTGATTCTGCCAGGCATAGTGGTGCACACCTGTTATCTCAGAACTGGGGAGGCTGACATGGCTGATACATGAAATCAGTTTTCTTCTTCTTCTCTCTCCTGATCCTTAACACTGATATGCATGACCAAACTGACTCTTCACATGAATAGCTCTGATATCACCACATAGTGCTTTGTGATTCTAAATGCCATTACTAACTTTTTGTCTTTTATCCTCAGAGTAGCTTTCTGAAATAGGCAGAGTAGAAGCTTATTTTCTCCATTTCCAAATAAAAAAACTGAATCCCAGAAAGAATATGATGAAACTAAATAATAGAGGATATGAAAAATTTATTCATTTGAAAATGCAATCTACCTGAAAGATATTTCTCACTTATTGATGTTATTACTTCTATTATTTAATGGCTAGTGAATAGAGTAGCTGGAATTGGAATCTAGGTGTCTTCCAACCTTGGCACAGTGAACTTACCATATCATTAAGCAGGTTTTTTTTTTTGTTGTTGTTGTTAATAAAAGTCCCTTTCATATACATTGGCAGAATATAAGCAAGATCCTGAAGCAGTGATTTAAAAGATACAATCACATTTCACTAAACCAATTCTGTAGACTACAAGAATACTAGCTGTTTTAATGGAAAGTAAAAACAGTAGTTGAAATGTATAAAGGTAGATGGCTGAGTTTAGTGTATTTCTAGTTCCTACCCATCCTGAGCCTCGATTAATAAGGCACAGTCTTGCAATAGTGACAATGATCAGATTGCTTTGAGAAAGACTCCCCATTGACCTATGCCCAAATCCCTTCCATTGTCTTCGTATGGATTGTTGTTGTTAGGTGCCATCCAGTTGAGGTCCGACTCTTAGAGACCCTACGTCACAATAGGCAAAACTTTATTTATTGTTAGTGCTTCTCTGGTAGTCATAGGGTTTTCAGTGGCTGATTGTTTTGGGGGAGTGGGTTGCTGGGTCTTTCTCCCAAGCCTGTAGCACCTGGTGCTCCCAGGAAGTCTCCCATCCCAGTACTGATCAGGCTCGCCCCTGCTTAGCTTCCAAGATCTGACAGGATCAGATATCACACTAGTATGGCTACAGGTTTCACGTGGATACATAATGTTAAACATAAAATATACCTAAGGAAAACCAAGCTTTCAGAATATTTAGGTAGAACATCGGTTAATGACTAGAAAAATCACATAATGTGGAAAATAAAACCTGACCCATGCATTTAAGATTGCTTGTTAGGGTTTGGTTTTTGAAAAAGAAAATAATTTCAAGGGCTAATTAGAGACTCCATTCTAAAGATATATTACCAAAACCAGTGAAAGTTTTACTTTATTCTTCTGGATATGTTTGCATGTGTATGATGTACATCTTTTCCCATTTAATAATATATTCACTCATGTCTAAAAAGAGATGATTGATTAACAGATGAAGTGAAGGCATATACAACATCATTACTGAGTACCAGGAATTATTTTTTGTTACACATTGGAAGATCAGAGCTCATCTGAAACTTGTCCGATATTGTAAACATCTTTGGCCTAAAGAATATGGGCTGGTGGTCAAACCGAGCTCCAGTTAGAGTAGTGCAGTGGCATGGGAGGACTCTGCAGTTCTCTCTTGCTATTATTCTTGGCTCTGAGTGTAGAGTCCAAGTCACTGAAAGCTTCTGTGGACTTGGAAGGGATCCTTCCATCTATTCATTTTAATCAGAGAAGCATAAGGAAACCAGACTTCCCTAGTAGGAAACAAAAAGTCAATATAAGAAATACCTTCTAGTTGGGCATGGAAGTGCATTCCTATAATCCCAGCACTCAGGAGACTAATGCAGGATGATTGCGAATTTGAGGCCAGTCTGGGCTACATAGTGACACCTTGTCTCAAAATAATAAATAAATAAAGCGAATTTCTTTTTACCAATATTATAATCCTCACAATAGCTGCTAACAAATATCCCATAAAATTATTCCCAGAGATGTCTAAGATGACTGGAAGTCTCACATGGAATCTTCTTATTATCTGTGCTCCTCTACAAGAATATCTTCCAAGTCCACAGGAAGAATACAAAGCCAAAAGCCAAAGTGACTAGGAGAGTATGAAGTATAGTGCATGTTTATTTGGGGCCTAATCCAGAACTTGTTATTTTGTAGAAGAAAAGAAAAGAGAATGGGCAAAAAAGAAAAAGGGACATGAAAGAGATGAAAGGGAAAAGGGGAGAGGTGAAGAAGGAAAGAAAGCAAACTTTTGTTCGGACTTTTGTTCGGACTTTTTGTTCGGACTGTTGTTGGGAAGAAAGCTGTTCTTTAGCAGGAAGGGTCCTGGGAGTGCTTCTCAGCTGTCCAACACATTTAAGGGCTCCCTGAGTACCTTTCATAAGGAACTATGTGTTTTACCTGACAATAAAGTCTTCACTGTGAAGTAGAACAAGAGCCCTTTCTATGCAACAGATTAAAGAAGAAAAAGGCTAAAACAGAATTCAGTGAGAAATGTGGTATGGAGTGTGCAAAAAAGAAAAAAGGATTTGTATTTCAGCCTAATAGAGAAAAAAAAAAATCTTCACAGTATGTCCCTGATTGCAGAAAGCATAGTGTGCTTTTAAAAGAAACAAAGCAGCTTCTGAAGATACCAGGCCTTCTAACTGTGTAAATCTCACCTGGTTAGAAAAGAGTGCGTTTGATACAGAACTAAACACATGCCTGTGCGGTGGTGCATGCCTGCAGTCCCAGAAACCCAGGAGGCGGAGGCAGGAGGATCGCATGTTCAAGGCCAGAGGCAGCCTGTGTGACTTAGCAAGGCCCTGTCCCGAAATAAAAACCAAATAATGGGCTGGGGGTGCAGCCCAGTGGTAGAAAACTTGCAAAGTATGTGGGTTCAACCTCCAAATACCAAAAAATAAAAAAATAAAAAGTAAACCAAGCTAAAAATGTAAAATATCTGCTTTCTAAGTATCCTTTTTCTATACTTTTCGTGTCATGTCAACCATCCTGACATCATGTAAATACTTGTCTTACATCTCTCATCCTCAGTGAATTGGGAAATGTTCCCTTTCTCCTCCTATGCAAGATTCCTTCTTGGCAATTAAAGAGTATTTCATCACCTTCCCTCTTCTCTCATCCAAAGCAGTTGTCTCCTGGTCTTTGCACCTTCCTTCAAAGGCTTAATTTGCAACCCTTAGTCATTTTCACTTCTCCAGAAAACTGTTCTCTTACATATGGCGATGATGTCACCCATTTCAGGAGCATTTTGACCCAGATGAAGGTTCAGATCTTAGTTATGTACCGCCCACTGATGCTTTGCTTATAATTAGCAGCTTTCATTAAAAGAATTGGCCTTTGGCAGCATTATCTCATTAATCCTTGTAAACTCTCTTCAGAGTAGGCAGGTGGCAAATGTTACCGAGTTAGTTTTAGAGAACTAGGGCAAAGTCAGAGGAAGTTTAGTTCCTGCCCTCAGAATACAGCAGGCTCAGGTAAAGAGGCCAATGGTTGTGAATTTTGTCTGGCTACCCAGTTGGGGGGGGGGCTGGGATTTAGCTCAGTGGATAGAGCGCTGCACTGCAGTCTCTGAGGTCCCGAGTTCAATTCCCAGCACCGCAAAAATGGGAGAAGGGCCTGGCAATCCACTCCCAAGGCAATCCCGAAACAGTCAGCCATTGAAAACCCTATGAGGGTCGCTATGAGTCGGGTATCAACTCGACGGCACCTAACAACAACAACAACCCAGTTGGGGCATTCACTGTGTAGAACACCATCGTCCTCCTTATCAAGTTCTGAACACCCATCTACCACAGCTCCCATAGAACCCAGAACTTCAGTCCACAGGAGGAAAGAGATGAAGACAGTTGGCTACGTGAAGAAATCTATGTCCAGATGAGGGAAGCAGTTCTGTGAATGAGTTAATAAAAGGGTGTAGGTGAGAACAGGTCTCCTGAACATACACTCTACTCTATACTCCTCTGCCTTTTGAAGATGAGGACTGTGTAATTTCAGGTAATGATAACATTTGACTGTCTCTTATTTTACTCACTTTGCCTTTTCCAAAGGGGAGGCATGCAACAAATTCTTTCAACGGTCCACCTCAAATTTCGCCACCTAGTGGTCTGAAGAGAAATATCATGACAGAGGCCAAATCCATCAAAAAGGTTTCAGCTGGCTGTGCACTTTATATATACATACAAAGACAATTTAACTTTAAATTCAATTTCCTACAACATTAAAATGTATCCAATGCATCCAGTTTTTAAGTATGATTTTATTACACACAAATTTTTATTGCATCCACATACACCTACAAATATTAAATGAGACACCATGGTTACCCCGCCTGCAGCCTTAGCCCTGTGGAATCCGATCCGGTCAAATCTTGGAAGCTAAGCAGGGCCGGGCCTGGTTAGTACCTGGATGGGAGACCGCCTGGAACACCAGGTGCTTCAGGCTTGGGAGAAGGACCTGGCAACCCCCTCCCAAAAATCAATCCGCCATTGAAAACCCTATGAGCACCAGAGAAGCACTGACAATAGTGTTTCCCCTGTTGTACAGAGGATCTCTATGAGTCGGATACCGACTCAACGGCACCTAACAACAACAACAACATGGTTACCCCTTCATATCCACAGTGCTACATGTGTAGATCCAATCAACCACAGATCAAAAACTTGATAAAAAATTGTATCTGTATTGAACATGTACAGACCTTTTCTTATTATTCCCAAAACAGTCCAGTATTACAAATATTTATGTAGCCTTTACATTTTATTAGATATTGTAAGTAATCTAGAGGTGATTTAAACCATTCAGAAAGACATGCATAGGTTATGTTCAATACTATGACGTTTGTAAATGGACTTGAATATCCACAGATTCGGGGTTCCAAGGGGGGGTCCTAGAACCAGTCTCCTGCAGATAGCAAAGATGGCTGTCATTTCTAAAAGTCCTCAGCAGCATTAGAACATGACATTGAAAACCTTTAACAATACAGTGATTTTCTTCATAAAAACTAAAAGTAATCCCCACCTATTACTTATATTTTCCTTACAAGTGCCTTGTGAAGTTAAATGGACATCTATCATTAGCTCCATTTTGTTGATAGTATAATTGAGACTTAGATGATATTTCTACAGACAAAGAAGAAAAGCCCATTAGAATTAATGCTCTGGCCTTACTCCAGTGCTTTCTTTTCACAAATTGTTTCTTTTAAAATATACCTTTGAAGTTTTTTTTCTACTATACTTGTTCTGAGAAAAATTATGTAGTGGCTCTAAATGATAATGTGTAATTTGCAATAAAATCAGTATTGCTGATTTTAGTTAAAATAAAGACATTTTAGAGAATTTAACTGTTACCTATAGATCTATATGTCCATTAATTATAAAAGAAAGCAGTCGGTTGCACCTATCTCTGGTCTAAGAACTAAAAACACCTTCATGTTGTTGTTGATAGGTGCCATCAAGTCATGTCTGACTCATAGCGACCCTGTGTACAACAGAATGAAACACTACCCAACACTGTATCATCTACATAATCTTTTTTTATGTTTGAACCCATTGTTGCAACCAGTGGGTCAATCCATCTACTTGAGGGTCTTCCTTTTTTTCATTGGCCTGCCGCTTTCCCAAACATAATGTCCTTCTCCAGGGATTGGTCCCTCCTAATAATATGTCCCAAATACATAAGACACAATCTAGCCATCCATGCTTCTGGTTGCACTTCTTCTCAGATCTGTTGATTCTTTTGTCAGTCTATAGGATATTCAATATTCATCTCCAGCACCATAATTCAAAGCATCATTTCTTCTCCTGTCTCCCTTATTCAACATTCAGCTTCCTCAACCATAAGACGCAATTGAAAATACCATGGCATGAGTCAGTTACACAAAAATATATGCCAATGTCTCCAAATACATCCATAATAAGACATTTTTATTATTAGAAGAAACAAATTAGAGAGAAACTTGATCTTTTAAATAAAGATGAATATAAAAGCTAGGTTGGACAAGGAATATCAGAATAGCCTGTTAATGGTTAATTTAGGGCTGAAGATGCAACACAGTGCTAAAGCAATTGCCTGATATATGCAAGGTCCTGGGTTTGATCCCTAGCATAGCACAATACACACACATACAAAAGGTAAAGTTTACACAAACAACTCTGATCCTTACCAGAACTTGAGCTCTAACCTAGCCATGTCCAGTGGATACAAATTTTAAGCCTACATCCTGCTCAGCCACAAGCCTACTGTGTGACCTTGCACAAGTTGTTTAGTTTCTGTATTTATCAGATGGAACCTCTTTGGATATGGTTTTCCTAACTTTCAGCTATTGCTTTCCTCAGCTAAAATATGGACACTGAATTTATAACCACAAATAGCTGATTGGGGTGGGTGTAGCTTTCAAAATTTTCCTCTCAGGATCCATACTTTCTACTTAATGACCATATGTGTGTGTAACTCTTTGGCTTTGCACAAATTCTTTCGTCAAAGTTAGGACCACTTTTTACTGTCAGGGCAGTGTCAATGTGATGGCTGCATTGAGGTACAATAGAAGGAATTTATCACTGTTCAGTGTAAACATCATATTATTCATGTTGTCATTACAACAGATTTTTATATAGAGAAAATATAGTGTAAAACAACTGACAAAACATGAAACTCTGATCTTCAGGTTAAAATATAGGAATCTAATACATGATACTTGTTGGAAATTCTGGGAAGCAAAAAAGATCACTTCCTTTTATAGTACAAATTGAAATTTTACCTTAATTAAATAATATGAGCAATGATTTTTTGATGGATGATATAAAATCAATGAAATAACTGAGAGAAAATATTCATAGAAGGCAATATAAATAAGGATGCCCAAAGCAAGGAAGGAAATCGAAATGGTAAACATAGTCAACATAGATTCTAGGGCACAAGATTTTGGGACAGAATCCAGGGAGGAATTTAAATGGCAGGGAAGTTTTTTTTTAAAACTAACTAAATCATTTTTATTTTAATAAAGTACTCCATTTAAGATTAGAATTGAGGCTGGGCATGGTGGCCCACTCTTGTAATCTCAGTGACTTAGGAGGCAGAGACAGAAGGATAGCAAGTTTGAGGCCAGAGGCAGCCTGCATAATTTAGCAAGTCCCCTATTCAAAAGAAAAAAAATAAACAAAAAGATTGCAGTTCAGCCTACATAAAAAAGATTCCAGCAAATAGTACCAGTCATATATTTTTTAAATTCTCCTGATCTGAGTATACAAGACTGTCCTGGACAAATCTAGACAAAATTCAAATCTTTTGAAGACTTAAACATCTAGGCCTGGGTTACTTTAGAATGAGGATATGGCCAAGGCCATAGAATATCAACCTCTAACACAGTTTTGTACTCAGATACTGTGAATTGACACTTCAACAAGCACATCTAAATCTGACTTTTTTTTTCTTTGCAGTACTGGCGGGGGGAGCAGTTTGAACCTAGGGTCTTCTGTATACTAGGCAAGTGCTCTACCACTGAACTGCACCCCAGCCCCTTAACTTATCTTTTATTTTGAGACAGGGTCTTGCTAAATTGCATAAGCTGCTTCTGGCCTCAAACTTTTGATTCTCTGGCCTCCTGCTCCAAGTCGTTGGGACTACAGATGTATGCCATGGTGCCTGGCCTACATGGACTTTCTTAGACATTTTTAGAGGGAAGTGCCATAGCTCAGAAGCCCTCAACATTGGCTATTGAAATGCTAGGAGGCCATCAGGACAAAAAAAAAAAAAAAAAAAAAAAGTCCACATAATCATTTCAACAAGGAAGACTGAATATAAAAATGATTACAAACTCCTTCCAAAGATTGGCTGCTAATAAGGAAAAAATGCTAAAGATAATGCACAAAGAAGGCACATGTTTTGTAGGAGGCTCCTCTTCCCAAGCCTAGGGCTCCAATCTGGTTGGACAAGGTGAGACGGCAGACCATGGATGGTGGAGGAGACCACTGGGTTTCCAGGCTGACACTGGTGGGCAAGAAACTATGGGACAAAACTGGCAAGTAGATGGCGCATGTGAGGTGGTGTATGTGAGTTGAGGGTGGCAGTGAGAACCACGGGCTGGAAGGAGCAAATTAGACAGGGAAAGGAGCTGAGTACCCTGTGCACTGCCATCACTAGAGCAGGAAGAAACAAGACCCCCCCCCCCCCCCCACTTTAGCCTGCAGTGTTCCCACAGCACCTTCTACTGGCAAAGAGGAATGTTTGTATGAGCCAGCTGGCGCAGCGTAGCAGGCCAATGAAGAGCAGCTTTCCAGCTCAGAGGCAGTCATCTGAGAGCCAGGGCAGAGCATGAGCCACTCCAGTTATTACTATATCCATGACATGAGCATTTCTATGGCCAGCTTTTTTGTTTGCTGTTTGTTTTTGGTTTTTCATTTTTTGACGACATCCCAGCTTCTTGCCTCTCAGTGCAACTCTAGCTGGATGGTGGGAGGATCAAGGAAGCCACATTCTTCCCTCACCAGGGTAGTGTCAACTGCCTTCAGTTGAAAACAAAAAATGGACTGGAGAGCACAACTTTCAATCTGCAGGGTTTTCTTCTGAAATAAGAACTTTCTGTTAAACACTGAAATTTATCAGATGCAGCCACTGCCTCTCTTTTCTATGAATTTCTTAATTTTGACCACCAAATCTCTCTCTCTCAATCTCTCTCTCTCTCAATCTCTCTCTCTCTCTCTCCCTCTCTCTCTCTCTCTCTCTCTCTCTCTCTCTCTCTCTCCCCTATGGCTGAACTTTACTGTCTCTATTTTATTACCTTGAGGAATGCTATTATTATGGCCAAGACCTCTAGAAAACTATTGGCCAATAATTTGTATTCTCTTCTCTGGAAGTCCAAGGAAGTGACTTGCTGATTCTCGTTACATGAACTCATCTTGATAATTTTATCTAAATGTTCATTTTTTCCTAGTATTGATATATATGAGTACAGAAGGTCTCAGAAGAGGGAAATTCATTCCTCTACTCTGAAGTCAGTTGTGATTACAGAATGCAACATTAAATAGGCAACCAAATCATCATATATTACATTTCACATTACTATGGAAAATGTTTGAAATGTATCCTGAAACTGATAATGGAGCCAAACTGTATTAGATAAATAAACTCCTTTAGGTTGCCAGATCATGGATGTTTATAGGAGGATATTTGAGTGTGCAGTAGCCAGCCTTCATAGAAGAACAAAAATTGGAAAGTCCTTCTGTCTGTCTTGTTGCTGAGCATCAGAACTTTATGGTTCCCTACTCAGTCCTCCACCACTTTGGTGACTCACCTGTTTTCTGCTTATTTTGCTCCTGCAGAGACCTACTAATATCTCTCTATTATTTTTCCTCTGCCTTAGTGTCTCTAGGGCTGCACAGGTTTTGCTGCCTCATGGCTTCTGCTTACTCTTTTTTCCTGAGTATTATCTTCTGCCCAATTAATTGCCCAAATTGTGACTTTATCTGTGTATCTCATGTTCAGAGCCCCACAAAGAGAGTCTTTAACCTGTCGAGTCAATTACTAGCCTCTCTGGAGTAAAGTTTCCATGCTAGGTCATTTTGAGGTCCTTTGCCAAGCTATAGACTGACTGCTAGGTTCTCAAATGCCCACTGGAGCCCATTGACTGTGGCCAGAATGGCAGGGTAATGAGATACAGAGCACAGCATCATAGAACCCCTTAGGAAGGGGATTTGGGTAGGAAAAACATTCTGAGATTTCCACAATGGAGCAAAGTCATTGGTGCCTTGTTCTTCCTGCCTAGGAAATTGTTGTTGTTAGGTGCCGTCAAGTCGGTATCCGACTCATAGTGACCCTCATAGGGTTTTCAATGACTGACTATTTCGGGATTGCCTTGGAAGTGGATTGCCACGTCCTTCTCCCATTTTTGCGGTGCTGGGAGTTGAACTGAGGACCTCAGAGACTGCAGTGCAGCGCTCTACCAACTGAGCTAAATCACAGCCCACCTAGGAAATTAGTAGCAGTAAAATAAGACTCTATCTTTATCTAGGAACCCTCTGCTCAATTTATTCATCTTACTGAATCTGGTTTTTGTTTTCCCTTGTTCCATCAGCTAGAATTTGAGGGGGGATATCAATGTATCAGGATCCATTTAATGTGTTTACTGTAAGGTTTTGGAGTGGGGAGGACTGTCTTTGTTATGCATTTTGCAGATAATAATCAAGTAAGCAAACCTTAAAAAAATGCTTCCCTGGGAAGCAATCCAAGTGAAACCACACTGTTAGTTGAAAGTAAGTATTTAAGACCATTAGCAAGAGTGGGGTAGACATTTCTCAGAACAGTAAGCTCAAAGGGATGCTTTCATAGAAAAGAGGTAAATAAATTCTCCTCAGAAAAATGATGTTGTGCTACAATAGACAGTGTTAGGTTTTCTTTTGAGCTTATAAAAGAACCAATCTTAAAAGTTTTCTCTGAGTCTGTAATCCTATGGGGCTTTTTCTTTGTTGTTGTTGTTTTTTTTTTTTTTTTCCTAAATCTTTTCCAGTCCTTT
>VMDO01018147.1:0-42951 GCA_007922755.1 Pedetes capensis
CTGTGGATCAGACCATCAACTTCTCATATGCAAGTTCAAACTGAAGCTGAAGAAAATTAGAACAAGTATACGAGAGCCACTGTATGACCTTGAGTATATCCCACCTGAGTTCAGAGACCACCTCAAAAATAGGTTTAATGCATTAGACACAAATGACAGGAGACCAGAAGAGTTGTGGCATGACATAAAAGATATCATTTAAGAAGGAAACAAAAAGTTCTTAAAAGGACAAGAAAAACAGAAAAGACCAAGTTAAATTTCAAAAGAGACACTGGAACTTGCCCTTCAACATTGAGCAACTAAAGTAAATGAAAGATATGATGATGTTAAGGATCTGAACAGAAGATTTCAAAAGGCAGCACCAGAAAAACAAAACAAAACAAAACAAAACATTATAATGACGTGTGCAAAGAGCTGGAGGCAGAAAAACAAAAGGGAAGGACACACTCTGTGTTTCTCAAGCTGAAGGATGTGAAGAAAAAATTCAAGCTTCTTTTGGCAGTTGTGAAAGGTGCTACAGGGAAAATATTAAACATGGCAGGAAATATCAAAAGAAGATGGAAGGAATACACAGAGTGGTTATACAAAAAAGAATTGATAGAAGATCAACCATTTCAAGAGGTTGCAAATGAAGAAAGACAAATGGTATTGAGGGATGAAGTGGTAGCCACCTTGAAAGAAATGGTGAATCAAAAGGCTCCAGGAGTTGATGGGATACCAATAGAGATGTTTCAACAGATAGATGCAACACTGAAGGTGTTTACATGTTTATGCCAACAGATTTAAAAAGCAGCTACCTAGCCAACTGGCTAGAAAAGGTCCATATTTGTGCCTATTCCAAAAAAAAAGGATCCAACTGAATGTGGAAATTATTAGACAATATCATTAATATCATACTTAAGCAAAATTTTACTAAAGATCATTCAAAAATGACTACAGCAGTAGACAGACAGGGAATTACAGGAAAATCAAGTGGGATTCAGAAGAGGGCAGGGAACCAGGGACATCATTGCTGATGTCAGGTGGATATTAGCCAAAAGCAGAGAATAGCAAAGAGATGTCTATCTATGTTTTATTGACTATGCCAAGGCTTTTGACTGTGCGGATCATAATAAATTATGATAACACTTTGGAAAATGAGAATACCAGAGCACCTAAATGTACTCATGAGGAATCTGTACGTGAACCAGGAGGCAGCTGTTCAAATAGAACAAGGAAACACTGCTTTGTTTAAAGTTGAGAAAGATGTGTGTCAGGGCTGTATACTTTCGCCATATCTCTTCAATTCATATGCTGAGCAAATAATCCGAGAAGCTGGACGTTATGAGGAAGAATGCGGCATCAGGATTGGAGGAAGACTCATTAAAAACTTGCCTTATGCAGACTATACAACTCTGCTTGCTGAAAGTGAGGAGGATTTGAAATATTTACTGAAGATCAAAGATGATAGCCTTCAATATGGTTTGTGACTAAGCATCAAGAAAACAAAAATCCTTACTTCTGGGTCAGTATGCAACTTCACAATAAATGGAGAAACAATTGACGTTGTCCAAGATTTTGCTTTGCTTGGCTCTATAATAAACACCCACAGAAGCAGTAGCCAGGAAATCAAAAGACCCATTGCTCTAGGAAAACCTGTGGCAAAAGATCTATTTAGATTATTGAAGAGTAAAGATGTCATATTGAAGATGAAGGTGTGTCTGACTCATGCTCTGGTATTTTCAGACACATCATAAGGTTGTGAAAGCTGGAAATTAAACAAGGGTGATAGGAAAAGAATTGATGGTTTTGAATCATGGTGCTGGAGATGTCTATTGAATATATCATGGACTGCCAAAAGAACCAACAGATCTGTCCTAGAAGAAGTGCAACCAGAGAGCTCCTTGGAAGCAAGAATGGCCAGACTGCATCTTACATATTTTGGACATGTAGTCAGGAAAGATCAATTCTGGGAAAAAGACATCATGTTTGGGAGAGTGGCAAGCCAATGAAAAGGAATGGAAAACCCTCCACCAGACAGATTGTCACAGTGTCTGCAACAATGGGCTTAAACATAAATAAGATCATGTGACTGGCACAGAATCAAGAAGTTTTTCGGTCTTCTGTACATAGGGTCACTATGAATCGGAATGGATTTGACAGCACTGACAACAACAACAACAACAACATCCAGAAAACAAATGTACTCACAAAGGGGTCAGTAAACATCTCCATGATAAATGGAGAAAAGATTGTTATCCAATATTTTCCTTGGTTCTACAACCAACTCCCATGGAATCAGGGGTCAAAAAATCCAAAGAAACATTGCATTATGAACAGCTATTGAAAAGACTTCCTTAAGGTGTTGAAAAGTAAATATGTCACATTGAAGGTGAAGGTGCACCTTATTAATGCCATTGTATTTTCACTTGCATTATATTCTTATGAAAGCTGGACATTGAATAAGGGAGACAGGAAAAGATCTGATATTTTTGCATTATAGCAATGGAGACCAATATTAAATATACCATGGACTGCCAAAAGTATCAACAGATCCATCCTAGAAGAAATGTAACCAGTGTGCTCCTTGGAAGTAAAGTGTCTTACATGTTTTGGACATGTCAGGAGGGACCAAGGAGAAGGACATCATGTTTAGGAGAGTGGCAGGTCACAGGGACAGTGGCAGAAAAAAAGGAAGACCCTCAACCAGATGGATTGACACAGCGCCTGCAACAATGTGTTTACACATAAAAAAGTCATATGCCCAGCACATTGTCAGGAATTTTTTTAATTCTGTTGTACATAGGGTGGTTAAGAGATGTACCCAAATCAATGGCACATAGCCACAACAACAACAATGTTATTGGTGTCTATGTGTAAGACTATCATGTCACTATTTGTAATATTCTAAGATGTGGAAAGAAAGAAATCACAGTAATTTGTTATTTTGGTCACTATATATTTCATTGTTAATGAATTGTTCCTCTAAAGTTGTGCATGATACTCAGAGGGATGTATTATAAATGCAAAATAAACTATCTGTAGGCATTGTTATGCATCAAAATTATGTGGTATTTTGTCCAGGAATCTCTAGTTTGAGGAAAATGTTTAGAGTTCTAAAGGAAATTGTGCATAAAATATTTTATGAATCTGGTGCCCATTATGTAATCTAACTCATGGGAAACAATTAAGGCATTAAACAGACTCAAGGTGTGTGTTTGTCATTTTTATTGGGACAAAAGCAATTAAGACAATTTTAATGAAGGAATTATACACACATAATTATAAATATTCCCCAAAAATTACAAAATGGTATCTTTTGAGGTGAATAATGATTGTTTTAAACTATAGTCAGAATTTTTTAGACGATTAAGCAAGGAACTTTTTAAAGTGATGGTTCTAATTTTGTAAGGGAAAAAGAGAACAATTAAACCATACAAAGAGCTCTAGTGAATAAATAACTAACCAGACTATAAACATAAGATATTTTTTAAACAAAGAGGATTTTTTTTCTAAGAAAAAGGAGAGGAAAATAGCAAATAAACTAATTTACACAATTAAAAATAGCAAATCATCTGAAATTGAAGAGTTTATACTATCTCTAGTGGATTTCTACATAATCACATGTGAGAACATAGGTTTAGGCAAAGATGTTTTATGGTACAAATGTGCTTAAGTCCAAGAACTTTCAGAAATAATATATATATGCATATCTGTATATGTATATATATATATATATACACACATGTATATATATTTCCTAAACCTAAAAGAATCAATATATCTGAGCAGTGTAAAAATGAATGCTAAATAAATCTTAAAATTTAAAACATGAAACTCAGAAGAGTGTTATTCTGATGGCCTGTAGCTTAATGGAAGTATAGATAATAAGTGAAGACATACATAATGTCAAAAATTACCTTCTTCCTAGCAATACTGTAAAAACATTGAAAAAAGAACTAAAGAGAAATTACAATGTTGACTATGATCTTAAGGAAAAGCATCAAATGTTTTCTCTGTATTGAGTAAGTCTCTTATTTTCGTTTCAATGAATACAAATCACTTTGGTGAGTAGTAACACAGCTCAAATAAACAGAGAATGTAGTTTGGATGAAATAGACTTTAGAAATTTAGAGGCTTCCCATCTTCTCAGTTTTGTAATTGGAAAAATCAGAATACAATATACCCAGCTCTAGTCTTAAGAGAATTTATTATAGTCTCACTAGAAATAAATGTATCTTGTTTTATATCTATGTTTCCAATGTCTTTGAGTTTTATAGGTGTAAATATATTGTTAAGATTCAGGTTGGGAAAATTGTTGTAATGAGATTTAAATTTTTAAGATATAGATTTCAATATAATCTTATTTTAGAGCAGAATGTGCTATGAACTTTACCATTCACATTTTTTATATATAATTTAAAATATGTTTATCAATATATATGGACAGGAGAAGAGTATAAACAAATGAATAAAAACATTCAGAAACAGATTGGAGCCTGACACAGTGGTGCATGCCTTTAATCCCAGTGATTTAGGAGGCAGAGAGAAAATTGCAAGTTTGAGGCTAGAGGTAACCTGCATAACTTAGTTAGTAGTCTCAAAATAAAATATAAATAATAGTCTGGGGTTGCGGCTCAGTGGTAAAGTGCTTGCAAAAGCATGTATAAGGCCCTGAGTTCAACTCCTTAGTACAATAAAAGAAAAAGTGAAATAAAGTAAAAGAAAAGAAAAGAAGAAAAGAAAAGAAAAAGAAACAGTTTGAAAACAAAAGCATACTGTAAAGATGGGGTGTTATGCAAAGTTATCATTGAGCTTGGGAAAATAATTAATTATAGAGAAAATAACTGGAGTGTTTTGAGTAAATCATTTAGGAAATTAACCATAGAACTTTAAGACAAAATAGAGTCATGCTGACCAAAATTGCCAGAAATAATAGTAATTATGGGAGAATAGTTCAGAAGTAAACCATTTTAAGAGGCTGGCACATAAGAACACAGTCTGAGTGAACATCTGCTAAAATAGAGGAAGATGCCTAGTGCTATCATGAATACTTACAACATCAGATATACAGGAGATTGAAGCAGAAGGATGTCAAATTCAAGGAAAGAGGTAGCCTGTTGACTTAGTGAGAACCTGACTTAAAAAATAAAAAGAAAATCCTAAATCATAACATGGAAAATATGAAAGTATTATAATTATGCACAAGAATATCTGTCCATCTATCATTTCCTCTCACCTGTCTTCCTTTTCAGCTTTTTTGTAGTAAAACAAAAGGAAAAATGCAGAAAAATAAATTGCCTATGCAGAGATACTTGAAGACTCAAAATGTACGAAGTAGTTTTATTCACATTACTTTGTACTACAAAAACAATAGGCATATTTGTAATTTATAAATATAAAGTTATGCTATTACAGTTCATATATCAATATCGAATATATGTTTAAAATTTTTCCAGTTAATGTTGTTATATAGTAACTTCATAAGAGAGTGAGTGGTAGTTTGTTTGTTTTTTCTTTTTCAGCAGGTGTGAATCACCTCACCAGGCAAGTAATTATTCTTGTAAGTAAAATTAACATGATTGCAAAATGATGATCTTACTGACTTTGAGCTATCTATTCTTTCTTTAAAGTGATTAAAGAGAAGAAATATGAAGTTTGAGAAGGATAAACAAGAAAAAATTAATCATTCCATCCCCTTGTTTGAACAAATGCAATCATATTAAAGAGAATAGTAATGGCATTAAAATCAATATCCCTCCGGAGAAATATATGGAAGGGCTGGTGTCCTCTATACTAATCATGGTGGTTTTAGAAGTTGGAATAAAGAAGAAATATTATTGGCTGGTTATGGTTGTATAAACATTTGGTATTTTTAGCCCAAGCTTGAAGATTCACAAACACCTTCTCTAATTTACCTTTCAACTCCCCTAGCCTCAAAAATTATTTTTGAAAGATAATATTCCTAAATTATGGTGTCCACAGTAATCCTCCCAATTCCCATAAACTTGGACAACTCTATAAAGAGATTATAAGACAGGTTGCTTTAGGACACCTTATAATACTCAGAGCCACAAAGAACAGAAAATGAAGATGCAGAAGATGGATTTTTCAGTGTTCAAAGGAAAATGGAGAAAACTCCAGTTCTATCCCTCTTGATTTGGTTTGCATATGGTTTGTGTCTCTGGAAGTTTCATGAATTGGAAGCTTGGTCCTAAATGTGGAAATATGGGAGATATTGGTACCTTTAACACCCAGTGGAACCTCAGGAGAGGTCCTGAGGTCATCTGAGGCCCTCAGAAAGAAACAGTAGTTTTTTGGAGTGAGCTCTCTGGAGAGAAAATTTTGATCAAAGCCATAGTCTGACCTCTAATCATTCCCTGGCTTCCCATCAGGCAATGGGATCTCTTCCTTTTGTACATACTTCTGTCACTATGATGTTATTGTCATTAGGCTGTCAACAGAGAGCAAACACTTGAGACCAACAGATCATGGACTCTCAGCCTCCAAAACTTGAGAGTGAATAATTCTATTTCAAAATTCTCTGAGAGTGAATAATTCTCTTTCAATGTACACAGCTAAAGTTGTATACTCTGAAATTACTTGAAGAATCTTTTTATATTGCTTCAATTGTAAATACTAGTCATAATTATATGTTCTATAAATTTTTACTCTATAATTATTTTTAATTAATAATAATTTGAATAAATTGCAATAAATAATAAACATAAAATGCTTTCTATTTTACTTAGAAGTGGCATAGAGCTGTAAAGAAATCAACAAAGCAGATATTTTCAGGATATTCCAGTTATTTCTCAAATTTTGACTAAGAGATCCAGCAGACATAATGGTTCCCACTGAGTCTTTCTCTAATTTACTTTGTGACTTTGACCTTGACTAGCTTACTAGATTTTTCTTGTTTCATAATTTTTGCAATAAATTAAAAAGAAAAGAATAAATGGAAAAAGGATTATGAAGCCTTATCACTACATAACATTATGTAGGGCATTAAGGCATACAGTTAGAATTCATCATACCTCATACAAAAAAATCTTGTAAAGATTTAGTATATCATTTTTTTTTAACTTGGCACTTTTCCCTTGTCACTTTGGTGTTCTTTTTCAGCATAGATCTCCATGATTGGCAATTTTTGCAGTACATGGGTGATTTCTAGAACCACTATACTTCCTATTTGTAAGTCAATATAAGTAAATATGACCTTCAGGTCTTTAGAGATGAAAAGAGACAACCTTAAAGTTAATTCAGTGTGTCACCTAACCTCTCTCCCCTTCAGATATAAAAGATGTTGAGTCTTCTGTCTTAGTGAATTTAAATGTGTGGCAAATAAAGGACATTTTGAAAAGCATATTAAATATATTTATAATTGAACTTTAATGCATGTAAATTCTGTTTAATATTGTATGTTTCTAAAAAGAGCCTCGATAAAGAATAGGCTGAACATATAAAATTAATATGCTTACACGGATGCACAAACTAGAGAAATATGTATCATTACTAGCATGGTCTTTGAATAAAATCCTCATCACATCAGCCAGTAATGAAGCATGCCATTTAATACTCACCTATTTAAGAGAGCCTCAAAAATGAAAAGTTATTGATATCTTTAAAAAATTATATACGAGATAAAAGGTGATGTAAAGTGTAGATAAGTCGTTTATTTTTGCAAAACCAATCTATTCTATTTTCTTCTAATGTTTGCTGATCAAATTGGTACAGAATATGATCTTCATTAGATATGCCAGTCTTAACAATTTGGATAAATAGAGAGAATTACTTAGGCTCCATGGGAAGTGTAGTAATAATGTAACAAGTGGTAATGGAATAATATAAAAATATACTTTATGCTAATATGCATAAGTAATAAGAGTTAAACATAGTAGTACTTTTTACATGGAATCTCTAAATTAAATAAGCTAATTCAGAACAATAATATACACCTCAATCACTTTAAATAGTATACTTTATAGAAAATATTTAAGAACATGTTATCAAAATGATTTTATATTGAGAATGATTGTACTAAGATAATTTAGATACATTGCCTCACTTTATCATAAGCACATTGTTATAGGTTAGTTTTAACTCCTACTCTTTTATAAGGAGGAAATTGAGGTTCAAAATTATATTGCCTTCCCAGGATTGTAGAGGATTTTATTTATTTTTATTTTTATTTATTTATTTATTTATTTATTTATTTATTTATTTATTTATTTTGTGTTACTGGGGGATGAACTCAGGGCCTGCTCTTGCATGCTTTGCAAGGGCTGGACCATTGAACTGCACCCTCAATCTATTTTTTTACTTTTTGAGACAGGGTCTCCCTAAATTATACAGCCTGCCTCTGGTCTGGTAATTTGAGATTCTCCTGCCTCTGCATCCCGAGTCACTGGGATTACAGGTATGTGCCACAACTCCCAGCTATAGAGCATATTTAAGGTTAAGCCAGGATTTAAAATCAAATGCACTTACTCTAGACTATTTCTTTCCACTAAGCCATATCATCTACAAACAATTTTTCTTTACATGAATACTTCTTGTTAAATTAGAAATGCATAGAGACAATTATGAGTTTCGGTGGTTAGCTGAAAAAACATGGCACCTATATAAATTCTGTGACTGCCTCATTGTGTTATTGGACATATTGTGTTCTCATCTCTGTCATTTTCGGATATGCTACCTACTTTATCCATCAGCCAGCCCAAACATCTGTCAGCCTGTGCTGTGGGGGCTTGGGTGTTGCTATGATGCTGAGAACTATGCCACTGGTATTTCAGATATCAGCAGGGGCAATCATGGTGTACAAGTTTCAGCTGAGCTTCCAGACTAAGACAGACTAGGGAGAAGGACTTGGTAGGAATGAAGGACCATTCCTGAAAGAATTAGTCATGAAAACCCTAAGAATAGCAGAGATTGTTATAATTGTTGTTGTTGTTTTTGTTGTTAGGTGTCATCAAGCTGGATCTGCCTCAGTGATCATGTGTACAATAGAACGAAACACTCCTCAACACTGTTCCATGCCTAGCACAATTCTCAGTGCTTCTCTGCTATTCATAGAGTTTCTGATGGCTGATTGTTTCAGCAATGAATAGCAGAGAAGCACTGTCAAGTACAATGCTTAGGCTGGAAGAGTTTCAAGAAACAACTAGGAAAGAGTTGCTCCTCAATGTAGAGTCAACATTAATGACCTGAATGGTGTAAAGCCTCTGGGACTTCCTTTTGCTAATGTCATATTACTCAAAATGAGAGGAAACATAGTGTCTACAACAATGGGCTCAAACCAAAAAAGATCATGTGCATGGCACAGTGTTGAATAGTGTTTCATTCTGTTGTACATAGTGTTGCTATCAGTCATTTTAACTGGATGGCACCTAACAAACAACAAGTTTGTGAGCACATAGAGCCCAACTTCATTAAAAAGTAGAAGTAATCATTTTTATGACATAATAGAGAAAAGTATCCAAATCTCTACACAATCCAAACAATACTAATTTATGAAGACTTATCCTAAACATGTTTCTGTCAACCGCATCTTCAAGTTTTATTCCTTAGTTTATATATAGTATATTTTACTATGGTCCACTTAAAAATAATTATTCTTATATGGTCAAATAATTACTCTAGGAATAGCACAGAGGTAAATATTTTTGAATAATCAGAATTACTCTAAGATAATGGAGAATAGCTGAAGTTACACATATACAGGGAAGGTCAATTGCATAGATTCTTTTATTTGAACAAAAATAAACATAGGGGTGTAGAAATCTTAAATCACATAACTTTGTGGAAATGGGTTGCGTTTTGTTTCATTTTGTTTTCTTTTTCCTCCAAGTAATTCTCTGTTATTCATATGATTTTCAATGGCTGATTGTTCTTGGGGGAGTGAACTACTGGGTCTTTCTCCCAAACCTCCAGCATCTGGTGGTCTCCTATACAAGTACTAACCAGGCTCCACCCTGCTTAGCTTCTGAGATCTGATACCAAGGTGGTACAGCTACAGGCAGGCAGCCTGGTTAGAGAAGGCAATTTCATAAGAAAGTGTTAATTTTAGCTATACAGTAAACATGACATGATCTTTGACTGCAAATAATGGCTGCTATCATCCTCTGAAGGTCACTCCCACTTAATCAGAATCTGTTCTGTGGCCCTTACTACGATTTGCCAGTGTATGCAGCTTTGAGTAATAACTGGAAGATGTAATTTCTTCCCCCAGCTTTCTCCTCAGTGCCCTATATACCAGGTAATGTGACAAGCAGATTTTTGTTTTGAGAAGATAAGATTTCCTCCATTATCATGCCTAGGTTAATTACCCAATTCAAAACACCCTTAAGATGTCTCTATGAAGAAATTTTAAGCCATGATGCTAGTGGGTAATTTACTGGCCCCAGCTGATTTTGTCATGTATCCAATGCTACTATAATTGGCAGATAAGGCATGCAGAATAGCTCTGTGGTTATTATTTTTACTATAGGTTTACTCTTGTTTTTTATACTCAAACCCTAATACACGCACACATGCACACACACACACACACACACACATACATATTACATATACACAACATGTTTCAGCTTGCTTTTATAGACTTGTACAAGACAATGTGCTACCAGAATCTTCACAGTCAAGATAAAATTGGTAGAGTATAAAAGTAACATGTACTTTTTAAATCATCCGGTATCAATTAACACATATGTTACTGTCTCTAGAAATTCCACTGCCTTGTGCAAAGCAATGTTTGTTAATGGAAATGCTGGTTCATGATGAGGAAGTAGGCATTTAAGCATGCTATCGCCTAACATCTTCAAGCGCTCATTATTGGGTTAAGTTCACGGATTTCACTGCTTTCTCCTACCCAATTATCTGAGCTTTTTGGGAGCAGAACCCCAATCTAAAAGTAGAATTTTATAGCACTTGTTATCAGTTGAAAATAAACCAAAGCACTCTTGGGAAACCTGGGGCAATACATATTACCCTGGGTGGTACAGGATGGCTATTTTCCCAAGGAATGCTTGGCAAATCCAGTTTCTGAAGCCCCAGGGCCTTTTTGCCCTTTACCATGTGGCAATGTTTTATTTAGCTCTGAACATATGGAGCTTTCAAACTACTTTAAGAGAAGCATGGTGCGAGGCCATTCAATTCTCATGAGATAATATATGAAAGTTACAAAAAGCAAACGGGAAGAGAAATTTCTACATATCATTTCTACATATCTTAGCCATATCATGAAAATTGTTCTGAGATTTCTATTTTGTAATAATTCAATTATGTAATTGAGGAAGCCTATGCATTGTGTCTACATAGAAAAGGAGATATTACTGAATGTCAGTTACATGAAGTTTGGGGTATAAATAAGGGAAGGAAGGCATTGTAAATTTGTTATTGTTGTTAGATGCCATCAAGTTGGGTCCGACTTGTAATGACCCTCACAGGTTTTCAGTGGCTGCTTATTTCCAGATTGCTTTGGGAGTGGATTGCCATGTCATTCTCCTGTTTTGGTGGTGCTAGGGTTTGCCCCCATGGACACAGAGAATGCAGAGCGGCACTCTACCAACTGAGCTAACCCCCAGCCCATTTTAAACCTAGGGAAGTACTAAACGGTTACTATTCACAGATTTTGACCACACTGGTACACATTCTGTGTACCTTCTTTTACGATGTTGTAGAAGGAAGAGAAGGGTCTCCATTATTTCTCAAACCTAAGAAGAAGTTCTAAGAAATGAAGCTTGCCAGTAAAGAGATCTTTAATATGTAGGTAAAAGGACATCGAAAGAAAACCCTTCCAGCTGCTGTCTGTCACTTTGAGTTTTGGTTACATTTATTCACCATAATGCAAGAAGAATCTACTAAATAATTGTTGACCTGGAAAGGAGCAATAATTATTCCTTCATGCTTGATCAAAAATTCTTTAAAAAGTTGGGTAACTGTATAGAATCATTCCCTTAAATATTCCAAATAATTGAGAAGTCTCAAGAAATTAAGAAATAAGTAAACCCACCAACTAATTTATTCTGAAGATGTTTATTGAACATTTTTACATGAATGGTACAATAGGAATAGACTTCAATAAAACCCCTGGCTTTCATACAGCTTACATTTGGTGAAATATATTATAGTATGGTATTTACCTCAGGTGGTAGAGTGCCGCTCTGCACTCTCTGAGGCAATGAATTTGATCTGCAGCACCACAAAAATGGGAGAAGGAATGGGCAGCCCACTGTTGAATCAATCCTGAAGCAATGAGCTATTGAAAACCCTATGAATAGCAGAGAAGCACTGACATAGTGCCAAACATGGCACAGTGTCAGGGGAGTGTTTCATTCCATTGTACATAGTGTTGTTGAGTCAGACCTGACTTGAGACACCTAACACCACCACCACAAATGGTAAATACCACATTTTCCCTCATTTTTCATTTCACTGTTTAATTATGAGCCTTATGTTCCTTTTTCATAAAGAAACAAACCTCAGAGTACTTACTCAGACAAAAAGAGAGGAAATCAGCCAGGCAAGCAGGGAAATGAGAAGATGTGCTCTTTGTAGGGGAAAAAACACTTCCTAAGTTAATACATCAGTATCATATACTTTTACTTCTTAAAGAAATTACTAAGTGCTAAAGTTAAGGGCTCTTCTCAGTAGTTCCTTTGTGTTTTTCTGAACAAAAGAAAATGCTTATACAGAGTAGGTATTGCCTCTATATTCCTTAGTATTAAATCAAAATTACACAATTATTTTAATTTTAAGGAAAAATAAGACAATATAAAATGGGAAAAATATAAAAATGGATAAAAATATCACTATTGTTTTACTAAATCACTGTTTCTGCTACAAGTCCTCAAATTCTGTAGCTCATTATTTTAGCTCCTATTTTGTCAGAATATTTAGCTCAGAAAAATTAGCTTTAAATGGAAAATCAAACCTAATAAAGTATATCTCCCCTTTAGATACTTGTGACAACTTTTTTCTTGTGTTCTTCCAATATGTCTATATGTATAATGTTAAAAATATTTTTGAAGAAATAAGAATTCAGGTTGGAGCTCTATAAATACTTCCCCAAATGGTAGTCCAGCTTAACTTGAATATTAGCATATCCTGATTTATTTCAAATCTATACTTTTGGACTATAATTAAACTTGACTGAGTATCAGATATAAAAGACACTAAGCTCTAGTATTGATCAAACTATTTTCCCTTCACAATCATTATGTGAATTATACCAAAATATTTATCACTGTATTTTTCTGGATCTCTATTAATTTTGCCTCATAGTACCTATTCTATTAACTCTAAGATGTTTTATAATGCAGTGCTGATCAAAGCCTAATATGTGACTAGATATCAATTGTATTCTAAAATCCAACAAAACTCTATTAGACAATATTGTTTCAAGTTAGTACTAGATAATATATATGAGAAGCTAAGATATTATTTTCCTTATAGTTGTAATTTGTGAATTTTTGTACATCTCAAAGTTACAGAACCTCCACAGTCTGAATCTATATTCACCTCATTAATTGGAATGATTTAGTTCCCAGTTAGTATACTTTTCATCAGGAGCTATAAATATGGCAAATTTTTGGTGAAAGGTGGAAGCTGTTAAAAAGTACCAGTCAACTCTAAATTCTAACAGTTTTCAACAATTTGAGTCAGCCACCCAACAGATTTATTAAGTTTACATTTCAGAGTGGGAAAAAGCAAGATTAATAAATGATTTTTAATTTGCATTTTGCATTAAAAGCAATTTTTACTGTGTATCATAGAAGAAAAGTCTACAGCCATACAACCTGGTATCCAGTCTCATCACATCTTGGAAGTTAAGCAAGGTCGTCTAGGTTAATAATTATGCAAGACTGCCTGGGAATACTTGGTGCTTGTGAGAAGGACCTGGCAGCCCACTCCCAAAACAATTAGCCATGGAAAATCCTATGAATAGCAGAGAAGCACTGACAGCAGTGCTGGGCATGGCACAGTGACAGGTAGTGTTTCCTCTGTTGTACATAGGGTTGCTATGAGTTGGACCTACTCCATGGCACATAACAATATCAAAAGCAACACAGAAGAAAGAGTTATATAATCTAGCTAGATTTTACACATACGTAGAATATTTAAGTTATATGTTTGCAGCTAGCCTGCTGAGAAGTTCTTCCAAATTCAGAAATTTGTATTATTATTTTCTACAATGAACCACAGTAAAGACTTGAAATTGAATACCTGAAGTCTTTTATTATTGTGAAGAACTGTTGTCATTGAAATTGAAAAAGATGAAGTAGCTAATTAACTTTTAAAATGGTTTTCAATCTATTAAAATGATTACTGTATTCTGATTTATAATGTTTTCTTAGTTATTAAAAAATGATTTTAGAAAGTTTGTCTGATATTGAGTCTGAGTTCCTCTGACTTTGATACTGAGTTTTTGTTTTTCTTTGAGTTTTTCCACCACACATTGGATGATAGCTTTTTTCAGCAGCTCTCAACATATTTCTTCCTTCTGTTAGAAAGTCTTCCTCAGCTAAGTATAATGAAAATTCTTCTGTTAGGCAAATGGGTTTCTTTTCTATATATGTTTTAGAAGAGGCTGGGGTTTAGCTCAGGTGGTAGAGTGCTGCTCTGAGCTGTCTGAGGCCCTGGGTTTGATCCCCAAGAGCACAAAAATGGAAGAAGGACCTGGCAGCTCACTTCCCAAACAATACTAAAAACAATCAGCCATTGAAAACCCAATGAATAGCAGGGAAGCACTGACAAAGTGCAGAGTGTGGCAAAGAGAATGTACAATGGGTTGCTATGAGTCAGACCTGGCTCAATGGCACATGACAACAACATGTTTTTAAAAAATTGACAAGTTTTGTTTTATTTTGACAACAATACTGTAATTGTTGAAATGCAAAAGCTGCTATAATGAAATGCCAAAATTTTTGTGGAGGGAGGTTCATTAATTCGTTTTTGTGGTTATAACAAACAATCACAAATGGGATAACTTATAAATAACAGAAATTTATTTATCACAGTTTTGGCCCTTGAGAAATCCAATATCAAGGACTCAGCAGATTCAATGAACAGTAGGGGCCTATTTTCTCAAATATGGCATCTACTTGCTGTGTTCCTTCCTGGAGGAAGGTGCCAACTAGCACTCCATAGTCTGTTTTATGAGTCCTTACCACAATCATGATCTCATCATCTCCCCAAATACTAGCACACTGCTCATTATGGTTAACAAAAATGAATTTGAGGGAGACACAAACATGAATATAATGGCAATGCTTTCTTTTTTGATTCATAAATTTGTTTTTTCCGTATTATTGATTCATGCCATAGGACTCTTAAAGGATAAAAATATTGACTGTAGAAATCTAGGAGATTGTCCATTTAAATGTCTTCTTTTTTTCCCAAAAGAAGACTCTAAAGCTTTGAGATATTAATGACTTTCACTAATCAATAAGGTATTAATGGACTGAGACTAGAGGTTGAGCTCAGTACTGCAAATATTGTGCTTTCCTCACCTTCAGTCATAGTACTGAATGCTATTAAAATGGTGAGACTATTTCTCTCCCTTAAAACATCTACTTTAACTGTATAGTAGCCCTCAACATGGAAATATTCAGGAATGTCTAAATATACTAAGACAATTTCCTAAGTACACAAATGACCCCCTTAACACAACAGTAAATTGCATTTTCTATTTTTTCCCTATTTTAAAACTTCCTTTGTTATGATTATTGCTATCTCACTGTTCCATAACACTGACTGTTACACTTGACTAACTCCTTTATTGCAGTTGTATTAACTGTATTTATTTTTAACTTCATTTTTAATCTGAAGAGGAAAAATATTATTGTCCTCTTCTCAATCAGTTAATCAGAACGCCTACACATAAAGAGGTCTTTGAAGAGACTTTATTTCTACAGATTTCCCTTAGCTTTAATGTCAAATGCAGTGAATGAAGATTTTTCTTTTCAGTAAAATACATTTTCTCTGTGTATTTTAAAAAACCATTTTAGCTCACCTTTAAGGGAAAAAAAAATGTGTCTTTATGTTCCAATAGAGTTTTCTTGTCTTCATTTATTCATCATTAGGCCAAGTGCTGGAAGGAAATCCTTTGTGATTTATTCATTTTGAAATCATCTTTTATTAATTAAGGTGGAAGTACATTTACAACAATCACTGGTAAATCATGTGAAAAAATATTTAGCCCACTCAGCCTGATTGTAATACCTTTGTTGAAGACTTTTTATAGTTTTCAAATTGGCCTTTAGCAACCTCACTTATTTTAAGTAATGAATGTTTTGCTTCATATAACAATACAGTTATAACCTTGTGTCTTCTTGAAACTACTGACCCCCTGCCCATTTTCAGTATAGTATCGCTGTTGCTATTTCCATACTTTTTGACTATAACAGAAGAAAAAACATGGTATTTCATTGATATCAGGCCAAGGATCATTAGTGAAGCCTGAGTTCCAACTTAGATAATTAGCAGTGAACTTAATAGCCTCTCTAGACATTCAGTGTGTATTTGTCTTATTTATTGATATAAGTCTGATCTCAGCACTTTTGTTTTTCTCCTGTGCACTTACATTCATTACTTGCTGGAATTCATATATAAAGGGAACAGGCAACATACCTGATTTTAGCATTTTACTATCTAAGCAGGCATCTTCTCAATGGAAGGAGAAATGAGTATTTTGTCCATGGGCAGAACAGCCATTAATGCAACAAGACACTTATTAAAATAACATCAGCAGTGCCAGTGTTGGGGCCTGTAATCCCAGCAACTCAAGAGGTGGAGGCAGCAGGATGGAAGGTTTGCAGACAGAGGTAGCCTGCATAATTTAATGAGACCCTGTCTCAAGAGAAGATTAAAAAATTAAAAATGAGCTAGTGGTACAGCCCCATGGTAGAGCACTTGCAAAATATGTGTGAAGCCTTGGGTTCAACCACTAAGTACCACAAAAAGAAATTGAAAATTAAAAAAACTAATAAAAATCAAAAGCAATTGGCCTGCTTAATTTTTACCTAATAAGTAACTAATCTATTATTGTGACTGTTCAGTTATGACATCTAAAGATTTAAAGCAAGTACATTTGCCTTCATAATCAAATAATATGCAATTAACTGTTGTGTCAAGAAGGTATATTTTGTATTCTTAGGAAGGAAAATGTCTCAGAATATTTAGGTATTTGTGCATATTTCCATGGTGAGGGTAGATAACGTGAAACTTTTAGGGAAGATAAATAGTCTTGTCACTTTATTGGTCTTGAATGTAATGAATAGCTGAAGATGAAGAGAGTACTATAATTAGAACACTGAGGCAAACTCAAGGCAAACTCTAGTCTTTCTTCATACTATTGTTGATCTTCAAAGCCTTGCTGCCCAAATCTGTGTTGTCTTAGGCTACTTCTTGCTATCCACGATAGTTACATTTTTTTCATCTTGCCTAAAAATCATAAAAGTATGAAATATATGAGGTTAAAATCTTGCTTGACTTTTTGAAATGGTTAATTATAGTCAGCAAGGAAAATATCATAATTGATGCCATCTCAATTTGTCTAAAGCAGCTAGTTATCTCAGGGAAGGCAATACCTGAAACCTGAGAAGGGAGACCAAATCATAAAAACATCTAAATCAATGGTGCTATGGCTTTTATCCTGAAAATTAAATATGAAAATATTTAAAGAATGATTACAATAGTTCCCCCCACATCTGAAGGGAATAAGTCCCAAGGATCTCCAATGAATGCCTGAAACCACTCAACTCTTTCTATATATACGTTTTTTTTTTTCCCTCTTCATACAGACTCATAATGAATTTTAATTTATACATTAAGGATATATGAGAGTAACAAAATTAAAAATAACAAAACAGAACTATTATATTAATATACCCTAACAACAGTTATGTGAAAGTGGTCTCTTTCAAAATATTTTACTTCTTCATTGCACTATAATAATATTTTTGTACCATAATTGACCATGGGCAATGAAACTTTGGAAATTGAAACTGAAGATAAGAGAGGACAACTGTATATCACATTGTTCTTAAGTTTATAATATCAATAAGATTTATGCCTATTCTCTTGTAAATATATATTTCAGCAAGGCAATGCCATAATTCACAAACTGTGAAGTTGAAGCTATTTCTATCATTTCACTTGGTTTGCTAAGGTTCTGTTAAAATGATTTAATCACTGGTCACATGAGAACTTGTTTTTCCTACCTCACCATTATTTAAACTATTCAAGAATTTAAGAAAATTATTTTAGAGAACACATAATTATTCAGAAAATATTTAATGTAAAGAAAATATATAACATTCTCCCATATCAAATATATATTTATTATTGATATTAATGAAGCAATGAAAGCTTTGTGATTGGTACTTGCAATGTTGTGTCATATAAAAAATTTAAGTGATAATATTTACCCTTTTTTTTCAGGTTGGCTGTATATCCTCCACTTGAATACAGGGTAATTGCCACTAGTTGGTACAGCATCCCAGGTCAAGGTGCTGCATATTAATGCAAGTGTTGGTTTTTTTTTTTTTTTTCTAATGCCATTATATTTCAGGGAGAGAAATATGCAGAGCCTTTCTCAGTTAAAAAATAAATAAATTGGTTCCAATCTGAATTCAAGAAATCATTTTACAACTTTATGTGCTTTTCGCCTACAGCTGTAGCCCTGTGGCATCTGATCCCTTCAAATCAAGGAAGCTAAGCAGGGAGGGGCCTGGTTAGTACTTGGGTGGGAGACTGCCTGGAAACATCAGTGCTGTAGGGTTGGGAGATGGACCCGGCAACCCACTCCCAAAAATCAATCTGCCATTGAAAACACTATTAACAGCAGAGAAGCATGGACAATAGTGTTTCGCCTGTTGTACGTAGGGTCGCTATGAGTCAGATATCAACTGGATGGCACCTAACAACAACAGCATGTGCTTTTCAGTGTTTTTGTTGTTGTTGCCATTGCTGTTTTAGCTTCACATTCTGTAGTCTGCTGCTTTTATACCAAAACATTCCTTAGGTAGGGCTATTAGAAATAAAGATGCATTTGACAATTAAGGAAATGATTGTACCCAAGATATTCCAATATGAAGAATGTCCATTAAAAAGAAACATCTCAGAAAAAGAATGGAGCCTGGGGTTTTATAGAAGAAAGCAAAATAAAGAAGTATGGTTTGGCAGTACTTTGGTACACAAAAAGAAAACTGGACACAAGGTACAACTGGTTAATTCTTAGTATGTGTACTTTCTTCTTATTATTTTCTCATTATTCAAAAGACTGAGATATTTCTCAACCATCTTTATGAATTTTGGATCTATATGAACTTTGGCATTTCCAGCAGCTACTCCAATTTATCCAATACTAATATTGTTTGTGCCTATAGTTATACAACTGTTGCATCCAGTCCCATTAAATCTTGGAAGTTAGGCAGGGTTGGGCCTGGTTAGTACTAGGATGGAAAAATGCCTGTGAACAGCAGGTACTGTAGGCTTGAAAGAAGGACCTGGCAGCCAATTCCCAAAAAACAATTAGCCATTAAAAACCTTATGAATAACAGGGAAGCACTAATAATAGTGATGAGCATGGCACAGTGTCAGGCAATGTTTCATCTGTTATACACAGGGTCACTAGAAGTAGGACCCAACTCATATACACCTAACAAACAACAAGAAACTCAGTTATAGCTGAACACCTCAAAAGTGATCATAATCCTTCTGTATGGAGAGGGCTTTCTTTTAAGTGCCTTTGAGTTAGTTCCAATTTATAGAGACCCTATGTACAACAGAACAAAGCACTGTTCAATACTTTGCCATGCACACAATCTTTATTTATGTTTGAGATCATTGCTCATGTCACATCAGAAAATGGAGGTCTCCGGGGCTTTACTCCAGTTCCATCATTAAGGTTCACTCTTCTTTGAGGAGGTAACTCTTCCCCTGTCATTTCCTGAATGCCCTCCAGCTTAAGGGGCTTATTTTTTAGCACTATATTTGATAGTACTTCTCTGCCATTCACAGTGGATTCAATAGCTAACTGCCTCAGGAGTGGGCTTCTGAGTCCTTCCTAGTCTATCTTAGACTGGAAGCTCAGCTGAAGACTATTCACCATGGGTGACCCTGCTGGTATCTTAAAAACCGATGGCATAGCTTTCAGTATCACAACACGCAAGCCCCCACATTACAACAAGCTGACACACGTGGAGGAGAGGGAATGAAGTCTCTAAGAAACTTCTTTAGGTATCTGTGTGGTTATTTCTGACAAACGACTGAAGTAAATTTTTGAAGGTAGTATCAAAGTTCACTTTGTTTGAAGTCCTGAACAGAAGGCATCTTTTAAAAGGGGATACTTAAAATGAAAAAAAAATGTATTAATATAAAATATTTCATTAAAGAGGTAGGAATTGAACTTTTAAGGAATCCAGAGTAATCTAAGACACTGATGGAAGAAATTCTTTCATTTAGTTCTCACACAAAGACACTGATGCTCTTGATGAGGTTGTTCAAAGTTGTGGTATCCTTCTATATCAAGATAGGCATGATCCAACCATTTTCCCAGATTTTGTAAGTGGTTCAGACAGCAGATGGTCTAGGAAAATTTCTTATGCATGGTCTGTTGCAGCCATGATTGTTTTGAGATTTATCTTGAGACATAAAGTTTTAATTCAAAGACCTTCTTTAGTTCCCAGAGAAAAGGAACAGTTGTAGGGCAATCTACTATACTGATAGAGATTTAGATAGTCAGATTTTAGTTTCCATGAAGTCACCTCAAGAGATGGGGAGAGAATGTCAGTTTGGAGTGCTGTAGCCAGATCTCAAAGAGAATTGGAAGGACTGAAAATTTGATAAAGATTAAAAATAAGGCAGTGTGATACAGTAAAATACTAATTTTGTATCAGCAGGCATCCTCTAAAGAAACAAAAAATAGGATGGTTCTTAACATGGAGGGAGGGAGAGACATTAAAAGGAATTGGCTCACTCAATTATGGAGGCTGAGAACTCAATCTCACAATATGCCAATTTGACATCTGCAAACTGGAGAAAGGCAAAGGTGTAATTTAGTCTGACTCTGAATTTTTGAAAGCTAGAGGAGCTGAGGACGTAGCTGGGACTGTAGTTTAGTTCAACTATTATGGAAATCAATATGAAGGTACCTTAGAAAACTAACAATGGAATTGCCCTACAACCCAGCTATACCACTTCTGGGAGTATACCCAAAGAATGTAAGTTATCATACCACAGGGACACCTGCACTTCCATATTTAATGCAACACTCTTTACAATCATAAGGGAACAAAATATTCACAGTCACAAAGATATGGACAAGATGTCCATCAACAGAGGAATGGATAAAAAATTGTGGTATAGATGCACATCAAATACTACTCAGCAATAAAGAAACATGCAATTATGTCATTTGCAGCAAAATGGATAGAACTGGAGAACAGCATGTTAAGCGAATGATCTGTCCCCCAAAGACAAATACCATATGTTCTCACTCATATGTAGAAGCTAAATCTAACTTACTAGAAGAAAAAAATACATATGTAGATATATAAAAGTGAACAATAATGCTCATCTAAGAAGGGAAAATATAAGCAGAGTAGAAAGAAGGAGAGAGGGGACTATTAGGTAAAGCAGAGGTAGCAGAAGAGGAGAAAGGGAGGGGATATAATAGAGAGGGGCAAAGGGAGAGGGAATAATCTCAAAATATATGATGCAACTATATGAATAGATGAGAAAAATAGAGGAAGGGAAAATCAGAATATAACCCATGATTATATACGGTTTTCTTACATATTAATCAAGTGGCTCTGTAAAATATGTAAATTGATAAAAGTGTAACCAAAAGTGATATAATAGTTGCATAATGGAAATAGCAAAAGACTTATAACTCTGTACCCCACCAACATTTATAAGTAAATGAAAAACAATAAAAAAGAAAACAATCTCTGCCCCAAAGCGCATGGTATAATCCTTTCTCTTGGAGCTTTGAGACAAATGTTTGTTTGTTTGTTTGTTTTGTTGTTGTTGTTGTTGTTGTTGTTTAGGTTTTTCCCCTAAAATAGAAAACTCAGGTTTGTTCCTGATTAAAGAACTTTTGGCCAGGTGCCGTGGTGCATGCCTGTAATCCCAGCGACTTGGGAGGCAGAACAGAAGGATCACAAGTTTGATACCAGAAGCACTCTGCATAATTTAGAGAGACTTATTCTCAAAATCTGAAAACATGGGTTGGGGGTGCCTCTCAGTGATACAGCACTTACAAAGCATGTAAGTGTGAGGCCCTGGGTTCAACCCCAAGTAGCATTAAAAAAAAAGAACTTTTGGGAAAACATTAGAATATAAAGAAGATAAAAAAAGAAATCTTTAGATTAAAAAAGACTTAAAATTGTGCAGATAATTCACTATTGATAATTTTCAAATATCAAAAATCCGAGGAAATTTTATTACAAAACTAATGCAATAAATGAGGAAATTTGATTGTTTTTATGTCATGCAAAACAGGATGATAAAGTAAATCAAACAATTCCAGACATCTATATACATAATGATTAGCTCTATTTTAAAAGAAAATGAGTCCTATATCTAATTTTTAAAAATAGACATACTTTGTATAGAGAAAAAATCTTCCCCAGGCATAATAATACACACCACCTGTAATCCAAGAAACACGGGGGGGGGGGGAGGAAGGAGGACTGCAAGTTCATCACCAGAGGCAGTATGCATAATGTAGTATGACCCTGACTCAAAATAAAAAAGAAATAAAAATTAGGCTGAGGGTGTCGCTTAGTGGTGTAGCTCTTGCAAAGTATCTATAAGGCCCTGCATACAACTTGGGGGTACAACTCACAAGTACTGCAAAAAAATAAACAATATACTTACTAAAAATGTACAATAATCTGAGACATCACCTACTATGAATATTTCAAACCCATAGTATATGCCAAGATATATGATAAATTAGGTAGATTCAACAAGTCTAAAGTAAGTACTAAATACTTTCATGTTAATAAAACTGTATGGCAAACTCTAGGAATCACTAATTGAAAAATATATTTCCAAACTAGACTAAAGGATAAAAAGGAAAAATTATGGCCAAGCTACCATTTTCTTTACTAAAGGAGAAATTATAGCAGAGATAACTATATTCTTTTATGACAGCGAAGCACAACCAGAAATATATTTCTGATAAATAGAAACATACTATGAATAGTGAGAACATTGGCAAATCTGTAAGGACTTTCCTTACATCTTGTTGTTGTTGTTAGGTGTCATCAAGTCAGGTCTGGCTCATAGAGACCCTATGAACAACAGAATGAAATATTCCCTCACACCATTCCATGCCCAGCACTATGTCAGTGCTTCTCTGCTATTCCTATGGTTTTCAATAGTTGATAGTTTTAGGGATTGTTTCTTCCTTCTCCCATTTCTTTCTTTCATTATTATTATTATTATTATTATTATTATTATTATTATTATTTTGTGGTAGTGGGGGATTGAACCCAGGGCCTTGCACTTGCATGCTTTGCAATTGCTGGACCACTAAGCTGCACCCTCAGCCCATTTTTTTACTTTTTTGAGACAGGGTCTCTCTTAAGTTACACAGACTGCCTCTGGCCTCAAATTTGCGAGCTGGGATTATAGGCATGAGCCACCACACCCGGCCATCTTCCATTTTTGTGGTGCCAGGGATTAAACCTAGGACCTTAGAAAGTGCAGAACAACACTCTACTGAGCTAAACCTCAGCCCTTCCTTACATCTTGGAGATGCTGAAATATTTTAAACAAGATTTTACTCATATAAATTTAACCTAGGAGAGACTAACATCTCTTTTTATTTAATAACTCCTCCCTTGTAACTCATCTCAAATCACCTATCAAAAATGAACCTAATTACTTTAACGGCTCAAATTTTATAAGGGTAAAGAATAAATTCATAAGATTTTTCTAGGGAACATCAGAGCAGCTTCAAATACAGTTGTAGGGATATATATACAGGAAGGCAGTACATCAAAATTCATCAGAATATTTTGAATACTTGATGAAGAGAATATATTAGATTCCAAAGGCTGCCATAAAAAAATATTACCAGCTTGATGTCTTAAAACAATAGAAATCTATTCTCGCATAGTTTAGAAGGCCATAGTCAAAAACCAAAATATATACAGAGTTATACTTATGCTGATCCCAATGTGTCTGTGAGCTTGTCATGTTGTGGGAGTTTGTGTGTTGCTGTAATTCGGCAAGCTATGCCATTGGTATTTCAGATACCAGCGGAGCCACCAATCGTGGATAGGTTTTGGCTGAGCTTCCAAATTAAAACAGGCTAGGGAGAAGGACCTGGCGGCCTACTCCCTAAACAATTAGCCATTGAAAACCCTATGAATGGTGGAAAAGCACTGTCAAATATAGTGCCAGAAAATGTGCCCTCACCCCTTCCCTTGGCTGGAAGGCATTCAAGAAATGACTGAGAAGAGTTGTCTACTCAAAGTAGCCTTGACCTTAATGACAGGAAAGGACTAAAGCAACTGGGGCATCGTTTTGCTGATGTGGCACTACTCAAATTGAGAAAAAAATATAGTGTTTCAACAATGGCTGAAACATAAAAAGATCCTGTACATGGTAAAATGTTGGGTAATATTTCATTCTATTGTACATAGTGTCTCTATGAGTTGGATCCTATTCCATGGCTCCCAACAACACCAATCCCTCGGAAGTAGAGAAAGACATAGAGTAGGCATTCTTATTCCTAAAAGTAGAGATTGGAAAGAATAAAGGAACCACTGGTATGAAACTAAATTTGAAAGGCAGCTGAGAAAATTTCGTTAGTTTTCATTGGCTAAGAACACTCTGTGGCTCAATGATCTCTGCACTCTGAGTCTGTGACCATATTTTCTAGGCTTTATGAGGCTCTCTGGTTGGGCCTTGACATGAGCAACATCCCTTTTCTGTTTGGCCTCTGGAATGCGGTCTTTCAAGTTATTCCTCCTTTATTTTAAATCATCTCTGTCCTTTTCTATCCAGGCTTACTGTGTGTCTGCTATTATATCATTCTCACAGATCTTCTTGTGCTCTTTTTATTTTACTTTATTTTATTTTATATTTTATTTTATTTTTTATTTTTTAAATTTTTTTACAGTACAGGGGGATGAACCCAGGGCCTGGTGCTTGCATACTTTGCAAGTACTATACCAGTGAGCTGCACCTCCAGCCCATTCCTTTCTTTCTTTTTTTCTTCTTTTCTTTTTTTTTTTTTTACTTTTTTTGAGACAGGGTCTCACTAAATTGCGCACACTGCCTCTGGTCTCCACATAGGATTCTCCTGCATCTGCCTCCTGACCTGCTGGGATTACAGGCATGCACCACCGCACTCATCATCTTGTGTTCTTTTCTGGATCACTGTGGTCTTTCTCTAAATAGACTGATTAGTTCTAGAGTTAGTTAATGTCCTTGTGTACTTTCTATGGTTTCTCTTTTTCAATTTGTCTCATAACACTGTTCTTTCTAATCCTATACCTCTGCCCAGTTATTACAAACTGAATACCTCATTCCTTTTCTGGAAAAGAAAAAGATTCTGGGTCATCAGTAGACAAAAGAGACTAAGAGAGCTGACTCAGATCTATCTACTGCTTACTCTCTCATTGCTGTCTCCAGTCATAATAGATAAATATCTATAGCCTAATCTATACATTTAAAGACTGATTTAGATATACCATTTTTCAAAGACACATCTACGACTTATAACTCAGCCTTCTCTGAAGAAAAAAATGAAGAGAGACGTTCTAGAATAGGACAAAGGATAAGACACTTTTCTCTTCTGGAACTCACTTTTGTACAAAACTAGTTACACACTCAGAAGAACAAATAGTGTTTATAAGTTTGACATTCCTATTCTTTCCTAGGACTGATTTACACTTCTTTCTGTTGATGATCACAGCCTGCTTATCTATATCACTTCTAATGTTTTTCTTTTCCATCTAAAAGATTTGTGTACCCTGTTTCTCAAATCTGTGTACAATATTTCACATTTTTTGTTTTTGTCATCAGTTTTTTCATGTATCTTGTTTAATCAAATAAGAATGCATCTTCTCTTCTGGGTCTTTAGTCTTTGCTTTGCTTTTCTCTAAATTATAACTTGTATAGATTTCCCCACCATAAGAAATGATACTTTTCTTGTACCCCATAACAAATTTTATGTATGGTGTATTTATCTTTAAGTTGATAGGAATAATCCTATGTCAATATCTGGAAATACCTGTAGTCTAATTGTATCTTTGGGGCTGGGATTTGGCTCAGTTGGTAGAGCACTGCCCTGCAGTCTCTGAGGTCCCGAGTTCAATTCCCAGCACCGCAAAAATGGGAGAAGGACCTGGCAATCCACTCCCAAGGCAATCCCAAAACAGTCAGCCATTGGAAACCCTATGAGGGTCACTATGAGTCAGATACTGACTCGATGGCACCTAACAATAGCAACAACAACAACAACAATTGTATCTTTGGGTCAAAGTAAGAATAATGGAGGTAGGTGATCATCTATAATTTTTTACTTAACATACATAATTCTTCTAATGGAGCTCAAAGTCAGTTTTTTTTTTACATTGTTCTTTCATAGTGTATATATTGGTAGCTTATTTATATTTTAACTGCCTGTACACAGTCTAGTTTGGCTACATGATCAATGGGGCATAAACTATCACGCAAAAACTTAGGCCCAAGATCTGCAGCAACCAAAATTTCTTGCACATATCTTGGAGATACATAATTTAGAGATGAAGCATATTTTATGCAATATACAAGGATACTGAAGAGCTTCACCTGGAAATCTTTGGGTCAATATGCTTACCTGTGCTTCCTTTAACCTACTGTATCATATCATTATCATAATTAAATCCTTACATGAGTACACCTGCCAACCTTCTGAGTCCTCTGAGTCATTGGAACAAGTATAGTTGTTTAGCTCTCTAACAATAATCTCACTTTCCAATTTTAGGCATAATTATCTATGGAAGGCCATAGAGATGAGCATATAGCTCAAGCCAGTAAAATCAAATTTTAAAGGGTGTACTAAAAAAAGGAATGCTCTTTCTTTTTCTGGGATTGCAAATAGGCATGATGTGCTCCTGGAATTTTTTGCAATGCTCTTATCTTCACCACCCTTATAGAATCCATCTGTAATAAGAAAAAAGGTGATAAAATAATAATCTCTGAAAGAGGGATAATGAGACAAAGACCCTGGATTCTTAAAACCAGCTCTGCTATTGAACTCCACAGTTACTTGAGCAATAAATTCTCATTTATGCTTTAGCAGTATGAAAGGTGTTTCTGTCAGTTTTAACAAAAGAACTTTGACTAATACATTATTTAAGGAGAAAAAGCTATATTTTATTCATATATTTATTCCCAGTTTTAACATTAATCCCTGCATATTTAGATAAGGTAGTTAGTAAATTTTAAATCAAAGCATAAAACTAATGAATATTCTTCAGATTACCTTAGGTTAATACTTTCATATGTCCCTAAATTAATGAAATAGTAGGATGAATAAAATGAGAGAATCTTCATTAAAATGTATATAAATGCATTATATTGAGTTTAAAATAATTTAAATGTACAGCAGAGTTATTTTAATGTTATAATACAGTGTAAAGGTTCTAGTCCTCAAATATAATACTCAGTGACTGTTTTTGACTCTCTTTTCAGTGTACACTAATTTTGTTGTTGTTGTTGTTTTGTTTTATTTTGTTTTTTGGTACTGGGGGTTGAACCCAGGGCCTCGTGCCTGCATGCTTTGCAAGTGCTGGACCACTAAGCTGTGCTCCCAGCCCATTTTTTTATACTTTTTGAGACAGGGTCTTGCTAAATTACACAGACTGCCTCTGGTCTTGAACTTGCGATCCTCCTACCTCTGCCTCCCTAGCCGCTGGGATTACAGGTGTGCACCACTGTCCCTGGCTGTACGTTAATTTTTAAGACTAAATATGGATGTCTCTAGGTGAAATTTAGGCCAAACCTTTGAGTTGCTAGTTCTTCCTTGTGATATAATATATTCTGATCAACAATAAATATATCTGCAACACTGACAATACAAAATGCTGGCAAAAATGCAGAACAATAGAAACTCTTATTATTGTTGGTGGGAACACAAAACAGTACATCCACTTTAGAAAAGAGTTTGGTAATTTCTTACAAAAGCAAACATGCCCTGAACATATGACCCAGAAAGCCCACTCAATAAGTACTTCTTAAAGTAAAATTGTCCGAAACAATCTATCAGTAGATATTTCTAGCAACTTTCTTCACAATTGCCAAAATATAAAAAGAGCTAAGATATTCTTCAATGAGTAGGTGGTTAAAAAAAAAAACCTGATAGATCCAGATAATGGGATTTTATTCAATACTAAAAATAAACCTGCTGTCATGCTATGAAGACATGAAGGAAACTTAAATAGATTTTACAAGGGAAAGAAGTCAATCTTTACTTCTAAGTATCATATGATTCTAACTATGTGCCATTATGGCAAAGGCAAAACTAAGAGACAGTAAAAAGGTTAGTGGTTTCCAGGGTTAGGGGGAAGTATGGATAAATATTTGGAGCACAACATGATTTTAAAGTGAGGAAACTATGCTCTATGGTATGTGTACATATAATGGTCAATATATCTAATTATATATTTCTCAAAACTTATAGAGTGTACAATAGCAACAGTAACCCCCAGTGAAAACAATGAACTTTCAGGGATAATGATGCATTAATACTGGTTCATCAATTACAACAAATATACTCCTGTGGTGAGACATAGCATTGGGGAGTAGGCTCTTCCCCCAACCACTATGTCATAACCTTCCAGTACAGGAAGGAGGACAGGAAGGTACACATTTCATGGGAGGCAGGGAAAGGAGAGCCAGGTGCCAAAAATATTCCAAGTTCTTTTGCAGTGATCTAATGTCATAATCTCTGTTTATGACTTTTCAAAAGCTGGCTTAAATATGGAACTTATTTGTATGTTGTTTACAGAGAATCACTTTATAGCAATCCAGTTATCTCTTCTCAGTGGTTGCTTACTGGTACCTTAGCCACTAGGCATCTATAGACATGAAACTTTTTTTTATATTTCACTCTATTTGCCTTTAAAGCTGTGATCTTAGAAGGGAACTAAGAGTTGCTCACACAGCTCCTCTGACGTGTGTGGATCCTAAACTCTCCTCGAGAGATAGTCATGCTTTGTTGACCCAGAAAAACTATAAGCATGAAAATTCCCCTGCTTTATGCTGTTGCCAAAAAATAAAGAAACATGAGTCTTAAATTGCAGGAGGGAATTTTGAAACTCTCTCAATTATCTCCATGACATGTATCCCTCTCTTGACTTAGGTAGGTAAGGAAGCAAACCACCATCACAGCAACTTTAGTTGAGGCAATGGTCAGCCTGTACAACTGGGAGAGATCCTGTCTCAAAATAAAAATAACTAAAAAAGACACCATGGGGGAAGTTCAGGGGTGGAATATTTGCCTACCATGTGTGAGGCCTTGGGTTGAACTCTGAATACTGCAGGATAAAAGAAAACATAATGGTCACATGACTTTTACAGTTGTTGTGGATGAGAGTATTTAAACATGACAACGTTGTTTTACCATAACTTTTTTGTCTACACTGCTGATGCCATCAAAACTTAATTTTTCCAGCCAGGCACGGTGGCACATGCCTGTAATACTAGCGGCTTGGGAGGCAGAGGCAGGAGGATCGCAAGTTAGTGACTAGAGGCAGTCTGCCTACCTTAGTGAGACCCTGTCTCAAAAAGTAAAAAAAAAAAAAAAAGAGCTGGGGGTGCATCTCAGTGGCTCAGCACTTGCGGAGCATGCAAGCGCCAGGCCCTGGGTTCAACCCCCAGTACGGCAAAAAAAAAAAAAAAAAAAAAAAACCTTAATTTTTCCTTGGGCTTCAATGGAACAATTCCACTTCAATATATAAAGTGGTAGTGTTGGTAGGTGGCCTGGAGTTGAGTCTGACCCGTAGCAACCATGAGTACTCCAAAATGAAACATTACTGACACTGTGCCATACCCGGCACTATTATTAGTGCTTCTCAGCTATATATAGGATTTTCCTTGGCAGATTATTTTGGGAGTGGACTGCCAGGTCCTTCTCCATTTCTGCAGTACTGAAGATCCAACCTAGGGCCTCATAATCCATGAAGCACTCTACCAACTAAGCTAAACTTCAGCCCTGTAGAAGAAGTTGTTGTTGTTAGGTGCTGTCAAGTCGGTTTCCGACCCATAGAGACCCTATGTACAACAAATGAAGCACTATTGTCATACTTCTCTGTTAGTCATAGGGTTGTCAATGGCTGATTGCTTTTTGGAAGTGGGTTGACAGGTACTTCTCCCAAGTCTACAGCATCTCGTGTTCCTAGGCTGTCTCCCATCCAAGTACTAACCAGACCTGACCTTGTGTAGTTTCAGAGATCTGATGGGATCAGACGCCACAGTGGTATGGCTGTAGGCATAGATTAAGTAGCTACATGAAAATCCTGTTACACAATTTGTGAAGAACTCTGGATTCTAGGAAGAGAACGCATGGTTTCAAACATCATTTTTGCCACTTTGTTTAGGTTTGTGATGTTTACAGGTAACTTCAAATCTGTAAGCCTCAGTTTTTTATCTCACCAAATATTAGTAAGGTAAATGAATAAATTTATTTTTTAAAAAATTCAATATATCTGTAACATGGCAAATCCCAAATAAATAATGCTAATTAATGACCTTGTTGTTAGGTGCCATGGAGTGGGTATCTGACTCATAGGGACTCTTATGTACGACAGATGAAATACTATTGTCAATGCTTCTCTGCTATTCACAGGGTTTTCAATGGCTGATTGTTTTTTGGGAGTGGGTTGATGCGTTCTTCTCCCAAGCCTACAGCACCTGGTGTTCCCAAGCAGTCTCCTATCCAAGTACTAACCAGACCCAACCCTGCTTAGCTTTTGAGGTATGATGGGATCTGACACCACAGTGGTAAGACTGCAGGCAAATAATTGTTGTTGTTATGTGCTGTCGAGTCCAGTCCGACTCATAGGGACCCTTAATAGGGTTTTCAGTGGCTGATTGTTTCAGGATTGCCTCGGGAGTGGATTGACATGCCTGTCTCCCGTTTTTGTGGTGCTGGGAATTGAACTCAGTACCTCAGAGACTGCAGAGCGGTGCTCTACCCACTGAGCTAAATCCCAGCCCCAGGCAAATAGTTAGTTGTTACTAAAACTCTCATCATTTTTCAATAAATAATGCTTATCAAGTATTCATTAATTTGGATATTATTTTACTGAAAGCATTATGAAAGAAACAAAGCTCAAAGATCACTCATTGTTCAAACTAATACATTTGGATGCAACAATGTATTTACATATTACTTAAATATATACTTCTTTTTTTACTTCTTTCTCTTCCCATTTTCTACCCACTATTTCTCTATCTTTTATTTTCAACTTTCTGTCTTCTCTGTTTTCATTATTTTCCATCTCCCTTCATTCCCTCCTATCTCATATATAAAAATCATCAAATATATAAAAATCAACAAATCGTGGTTTTTTAGTTACTAACAAATACTTACATTGTGAATATTTTTGAAAATTTTAGTAAATTGGAAATAATGATTTTTTTATCTTCTCTGAGAACCCAATTGCTTCCAATTTTGACTCATTCTTTATGGAGAAAAGTAAAATGGTGACAATTGAATCTCTAATAAAAAGATCCAAAAGGAAGGTAGATCTTCATATAATAAAAACTTTTCAGGTTATTTCATAAGGAATCTAACTCCTAATGTCTGTCTCTGAAAGCTATCTGAATCGATCGCAGTAAACAGGGAGAATCTTAGCACAATGAATGTCTTTGATAATCAGGAATTACATGAGTATATGAGTACAATGATAACATCTTGTTCTGTTCTATTTCATGAGAACAAAAAAATTACATGGATGAAAGAGAATCTAGTAGCTTATTCTCTTTAGTTCCTCTAAATTTCTTACACTTAAGTGTAGTATATAAGACAAAGAGATGAAGAAAAATCAAGGTAGACACAACCTTGAAAGCATGGCATATTTAAAAGAAAATTTCCTTATGATCAAAGCTGAAGAAAATTTTGCAGGCAAGATGTATGGAAATAAATGATCAAATCATTTAACAGTGTTTCAAATTTTATATTGGCCAAGTCTGGATGAGGATGACTCTGTAGGATCTTCCTTCCATTGAAGAATAGAATAAAATTAATCTTTCCCCTAAACCATCTGAATTCCACATTATAAGAAACAAAAGTTTACCTTGACCTGCTTCTTCTTAACAACTTGTCCCATGTTTTCCTCCCATTATTAAAATATTTGAGATTTCAAACAAATGAAAACAAATCAATTTAATAACAATCTGTGAAATTCTGTTTTGCAAAAAAACACTTGCAAATAAAGGCATGTGTTTTTCTCCCTCCTACCCTCTAATCGGGCTGGGATTTAGCTCAACTGGTAGAGTGCTGCACTGCAGTCTCTGAAGCCCCGAGTTCAATTCCCAGCACCGCAAAAATGGGAGAAGGGCCTGGCAATCCACTCCCAATGCAATCCCGAAACAGTCAGCCATTGAAAACCCTATGAGGGTCACTATGAGTCGGATACCTACTTGACGGCACCCAACAACAACAACAACAACAACTCACTAATCCCCCACATCTGTCAGCTAGTTGTGCTGTGATGCTTGCTTGTTGCTGTAATGCTGAAAGCTATGCCACTGGTATTTTAGATAACAGCAGAGCCACTCATGTTAGACAGGTTTCATCTGAGCTTCCAGCCCAAGACAGATTAGGGAGAAGGACCTGACATTCCACTCCTGAGACAATTAGCCATTGAAAATCTTATGAATAGCAGAGTAATGCTGTCAAATATAGTGCTGGAAAATTAGCTCCAATCCCCAGCCTGGAAAGCATTCCAGAAATGACTGAGTAGGAGTTGTCTCCTCAAAGTAGAAATGATCTTAAGTACAGAAATGGAGTAGAAATCCTGGGACCTCCTTTTGCTGGTGTAGCATGCCTCAAAATCAGAGGAAACATAATGGCTGCAACAATGGCTAAAACATAAAAAGTTCATGTGCATAACAGTGTCAGCTATTGCTTTGTCTTACAGTACTTAAGTTCACCATGAGTTGGACCTGACTTGACGGCACCTAACAACAACAATTCCATTAGTAATGATCAATTTTCCATAACCATATGTATTCACATTAACTAGAAATCAAACATGATTTGTAATCATGATGATTCCTTCTTTTCAGTCTTGCCTTTTTGAGGTGATGCCATGGCATTCAGATGGAATGGCCTGTGTATACACAGTGGTCTATAATGAAAAGTAGTACCCCAAACCTATGAATATGTAAGCTTATGTGGTCACTACCTCCTCTCCTTCTCAGGAAGAAAGATTCAATCTCCTTATGGAATAAATTCTCTTTGGAAAAATAAGAGGTAGATCCTTAGTTTCTTATTATCCATCACAAAGTAAATGTCTCTCTGGGAAAGACAAGACCAGCTTTCAGTGTTTCAACTTCTGGAATAATTCATGATCTAGATTTTCTTCCATGTTGACATTTAAAAACATACCTGTGAGACTGTAAATGCTTCAGGATCTGTTCATTCATCTTTTAGGTCAAGGCCTTCTCCTTAATTTCAGGCCTCAAGTTTCTGTTGTTACTGTTTTTGCTTTGCCCAGAAAACCCTAACTACATAGAAACATGATTTTTTTCTGACATCATATATATATCACACTCAATTTTTTAAAAATCACATTTGTGTTATGAGCTTTTTAAAAAATTCTGACCCTTCCCTACACATAGCAACACTCTCTTTGTGTCAATCAAAAAGTGAACTTCATCAAGGATGTCTTTGCTCTTTGTAAAAAAAAACTACACATGCACACGCACACACACACACACACAAGCTGTGCAGATGATTATGGCCTTTTTTGTCATTTTTATCATATCAGAAAGAAAAGGGATTGAAAATGTCAAGCTAAAAAAAAAGTGATGAGAGTAAAAGTGGACCGTAGACTTCGTAATACATCTAGTTTCAGAGCTTTATCTGACAAATGATAAAAGTAGAGGTACAAGGGTGAAGTAATTTATCCAGTGTTTCTGCTAGGAGTGCAATGCTAGTATGAATTTTTATGGTGGGATTTTAGTGTCATCCTACATGTAGATTCTTTAAAAACAGGGACTGATTACGATAATGTTAAATTAAAAACAGTCCAAATTTCAGTCATAAGATTTATAGGTTATAACAAGTAAAGAATGTTTACTCCCAATTATCTAAGATAAAATTCTACATCATCAGCTAAAGCCCTGGCACTGCTCCAGTAACCTTAGTTATTGGTACATTGTTTTACTGAAAACCAAAAGGAAACAACACTAGGAATATATATGGTCACTGTGTTTACTGCAAACTATACAGTGGTCAATCCTATACACTTTTATCCTAGCTGGTCACCCTGCACTATGTTAATCACAATATCTCTCTCCAGACACTAATTCCCCATACATTAATTCTCATACACTAATATTCTTCAAACACCCTCTCCACATATTAATATTAACTTTAATATTGGTGAATACTTCTGAATGGTTCTGGGAACTTTGTAGGCATTGATTCAGTTTAATATTCACAATAATTCTATTATTCTCTTTATTTATACATGAGATTCAGAAATACTGAATAACTTGCTCACAGTCACTGACCTAGTAAATGCTGTGACTGGATTTGAGTACTGGCTATCATGTTCTTCACCCTTATGCCAAACTATGTTCATTAAATAGAATCTCCAAGCAATATTGGTAAATACATTATGCCAACTTGTACGATGTGACATAGGATAACAGAAGACACATACCTCAGAGAAGTTCTGATGTTGGAGATCTTCATAATTAATCATATTTACACATGTAACACAACTAAAGTTTCTAACCTGGTCATTACCTTTATTTTCAGCTGCTGGAGAAGTGGTGGTCATTCACAGAAACTCATTTCTCTGGAAAAAAGAACCAAGAATTTCAATCTATTAGGATCCCATCACAAGAATACATGTATGGATTGTTTTCTCTACCTGTTCTACCATGAACTATGTGATCCATTTTGACTTAGATGTGTATGATCACTTCCATAGTGTTAATCATTCATCATTAAATTCTATAAATATATTTGAGAAACACCCATCATTCTAAATTGCACTATATATGACATTTATATGGAAAAAATGCCACCTACATGGTGGCTGGACCAGTATATAGCTTTTATGACAAAGATATACATACATATATATGTTTCAAAGAACACCTTTTTAGAAGTTTTAACACAAAATTAGCAGTTGCTAGCAGTTATTTACATGCAAAAATATTTATTCACCACTCCATCCATTTGCTTTACTCATAAAAATTTATTAAGCAGCTCTTGTGAAGAAGGACTGGTCCTAAGAATACAGTGCTAACCAAGACAGGATTTTTTTCCATCATAGAGCTTATGTAGTGAGAGCATATGAGAAGAACTGAGAAAAAGGTGCCTGAGGAAAATTAAAAAGTAAATTTAAAAAATGAAAAATCAAAGTATGACATTATATTCAGAGCTAAGTCAATAAATTTGAATTCACATTGCCACAATAAAAATATAAATTTTATACATTCCATATTGGTGGATATATCTGATTGCCAATACTGCCAGAATGAGTGCATTGTCACATAGGGTTCCTAACATACAATTTGCTTCCTAAGGGTTTATTATTATGAAATGTCAATGAATTCACTTCAGCATCATACCTCCTACTATATACCAGTAACCTAGTAAGTTAGCACCAACTTGTGAACTGACTTACCTTAGGGAATAAGAAATAATCTACTTTTTTCCTGATATTTGAGAGTGAACCCAGAGCCCCAAATGTACCTTACAAGTGCTCTATGGCTAGATTGCACCCACACTCTTTTTATTATTATTATTTTTTATCTTGAGTCAGGGACTCACTAAGTTACAAAGGCTACCTCTGGCCTCAAACTTGTAATCTTTTGTCTCTGCTTCCAAAGTTGCTGGGATTACAGGTGTGCGCCTCTGCTCCTGGCAAAATAATGCACTTTTATTGAGGCAAAAATACAAATGAAAATGACATTTAGTAATCTAGACCAAGAAATACTACGAATTCAAATTGTAACCAGTTTTCCGTACTGATTATCATTCATGAGCAAAATTATTTAAGAGACAGTCCTATATCCTGGATTTGTATCTTAAGGGGAAAATAAAATGAAAGGACCCTACATGTTGTTGGCCTGCAGCAATACCACTGTGGCATCCGATCCCATCACACCTCCGATGCTAAGCAAGGTCCAGGCCTGGTTAGTACTTGGATAGGAGAACACCTGGGAACACCAGGTGCTGTATGCTTAGGAGAAGTACCTGGCAACACACTCTCAAAAAACAATCAGCCATTGAAAACCCTATGAATAGCAGAGAAGCACTGACAATACTGTTTCCCCTGTTGTATGTAGGTTTGCTATGAGTTGGACACAGACTCCATTAATTAATGGAATAAAGTAATAAATATTTTTATAAATATGAGTTGTTATTAAGTACCATCTACCTTAAAGCACTGTACAAGGAAAATTGTTAAAAACCCTATTGTGTCTTGTCTTAAACTCTGTTTTTGTTGTTAGGTTCCATTTAGTGGGTGTCCGATGCATAGCAACTCTGTAAAGAACAGGCGAAACAGTATTGTTAGTGCTGTTCATAGTGTTTTCAATGGCTGATTATTTTTCTGGGAGTGGGTCACTGGGTCCTTCTCCCAAGCCTACAGCACCTGGTGTCCCCAGGTGGTCTCCCATCCAACTACTAATCAGGTCCAACCTTGTTTAGCTTCCGAGATCTGTCAGGATCAGAGTCCACAGTGGTACAGATGCAGTCTTAAACTCTTTAAGAAAGTTATAAATTCACTGTCTAACTCAAAAAAGGATAAGTCCTCCTTATTTTTTATGTAATCAATGTGTAATAACAAACTGCTATTTATGTTTTGAAACAAATCCACTTCCAAGAATTTAACCAAAACTATTATCCCCATGGAAATGGTACTCATGAAGGAGGTATTTTGGAAATTTTCAGATAATAATTATGGCTAGAGGAATTTAAAATAATCCTACAAAGTATTCATATGGGTATAAAGGTTGTTTACATAACTTATACTGTATTTTATTCCAAAGTATTTGAAGTGTTTACTTACAACTTTGGAAAATCATGTCACCTACAACAGTGCTGCTAATGGAATACCTATAAGAGTGTTTCTTTGCCAGGCGTGGTGGCACACACCTGTAATCCCAGCAGCTGGGGAGGCAGAGGCAGGGCAGAGGCAGGAGGATTCCAATTTGGAGACTGCATACTAGCAAGACCATGTCTCAAAAAAAGTAAAAAAAAAAAAAAAAAAAAAAAAAAAAAAAAAAAGAGCGTTTCTCTCGATTTTCATTTAAAATTATTAAATTTGTAATCATTTCATATATGCATGAAAATACCTGATTATTCAACTGTGTTTTATTAGTTCATTGACTGTCAATCTAAGATCCTGTGCAATCTTGAGCCTGCCGTTTGAATTTGAAATGAAATTTTATTGGAACAAAGTTACATCCATTTATTACATATCATCTATGACTTTCTTCTATACTATAATTCCTGTGTTGGCTAGCTGCAACAGAGACTACATGGCTAGCAAAGTCAAAAGTGTTTGGTCCTTGGCCCGTTAGCAAAATAAGCTTATATACTCAGGTTCTAGAGTATCACACTCAAACATTTATATATTTATATATACATTATTTCAATAAAACATATTATTTTGTTTCTTCACCTGTATAATATAATATTCAAATATTTAAAGCTTTTGTAATTTACTTACAGTTTCTGCGAATTACATTTTGGGATAAGAAAAGAGACATTTCAAAATATATGCTACTTCAGGAAGTTTGGGGACTAATAGAATTGCAAGCAAATACTTTAACAAAAGAGTAAGAAATGAACAACTGTAATTAAATACAAAAAAAGAATTATTAGAGTTTTAGTTTAATTGTTCACATCTATCCATGTCTCTGTCTATCATCTATCATTTTTTATTTTTTATTTTCTGAGATAGTAGCCTTCTATGTTCCATAAGCTGTTCTTGAACAGCTGGGCCCAAATGATCCTCCTATTTAGCCTTCCAAGTAGATGGTATTGAAATTCACAAATATTTTAAAATAGGCAAAATCAAATATTTAAACACATATAAGCTGGTTGTGGTGGAACACACATATAATCTCAGCTATTCAGGAGACTGAGGCAGAAGAATTGCAAGATAGAGGCCAGAGGCAGCCTAGAGAATTTAGTCAGGCTTTGTCTCCAAAATAAAGAAATAAAATTAAAAAGTGACAGAGTGTGTGGCTGAGAGACAGAGCAGTTGCCTAGCTTCAGATGTCCTGGGTTTATACCCTTAACACTGAAAAAAACTATTGCTGTTGTTATTGTTTACTTGCCTTTCACTTGGTTCTGTCTCATACTGACCCTATGTGCAACAGAATGAAACATTCCCCAATTCTGTGCCGGGCACAGGATCTTTCTTATATTTAAGCCTGTTGTTGAGGACATTGTGTCAATCCATCTATTTGAGTGTCTTTCTTTTTTTCATTGGCCTGAAACTCTCCCAAACATGATGTCCTTCTCCAGGGAGTTGTCTCTCCTGAGAATATGTCCAAAATATGTAAGACACAGCCTAGGCATCCTTGCTTCCAAGGAGCACTCTGGTTGCACTTCTTCTCAGATAAATCTGTTGGTTCTTTTGGCAGTCCATGATATAGTCAATATTTGCTTCCAGCACCATAATTCAAAAGCATCAATTTTTCTCCTGTCTCCCTTATTCAATGTCCAGCTTTCACAACCATATAATGCAACTGAATATCTGAGGGCATGAGTTAGGCACATTTTCATCTTCAATGTGACATCTTTACTTTTCAACACTTTAAAGAGGCTTTTTTTTTTTTTTTTTGCAACAGCTTTGCCCAGTGCAATGCATCTTTTGATTTATTGACTGCCGCTTCCACAAGTGCTGATTGTAAGACCAAGTAAAGCAAAATCATGGACAACTTCAATTTTTCCTCTATTTATCATGAAGCTGCTTATGGACACAGTTGTAAGAATTTTTGTTTTGTTGATATTGAGGCACAGTCCAAACTGAAGGCTGTGTTCTCTGATCTTCATTAGTAAATGTTTCAAATCCTCTTCACTTTCAGCAAGCAGAGCTGTGTCATCTGTATAACACAGGTTGTTAATTAGTCTTCTTCCAATCCTGATGCCATGTTCTTCTTCATGAAATCCAGCCTCTTGGATTATTTGATCAGCACAGAAAATGAAGAGGTAGAGTGAAAGGATACAGCCCTGATGCACAACTTTCTCCACTTTAAACTAGGCCTTATTTCCTAGTTCCAGAACAACTGCCTTCTGGTCCATGTACAGATTCCTCATGAGTACAATTAAATGCCCAGGTATTCCCATTTTTCACCATGTTATACATAATTTATTATGATCCAAACAGTCAAATGCCTTTGCATAGTCAATAAAAGATAGAAAGATATCTTTCTGGTGCTCTCTGCTTTCAGCTAATGTCCATCTGACATCAGCAATGACATCCCTGGTTCCATGCCCTCTTCTGAATCTGGCTTGATTTTCTGGCAGTTCCCCGTCTATATACTGCTGTATTAGCTTTTGAATGACCTTCAGCAAAATTTGCTTATGTTTGATATTAATAATATTGTTTGACAGTTACCACATTCAGTTGGATCCACTTTTTTGGGAATAGGCACAAATATGGATCTCTTCCACTCGTACCACAATGACTTCGATTCCTTCACCTCTCAGAAGCTAAGCAGGGCCTGGCCTGGTTATTACTTATTGGGGAAACCACCTGGGATCACCAAGTTCTGTAGGGTTAAGAGAAGGACTGGCAACCCACTCTTTAAAAATCAATCAGCCACCAAAAATCCTACGGATAGCTGAAAAGCACTGACAATAATGCCAGGCATGGAATGGCACAGTGTCAGATAGTGATTCATCTGTGGTACATAGGGTCACTGTGACTCGGACCTGACTCAAGGACACATAACAACAACAACACAATAGTTATTCATGCACACACAAAAAAATCAATAAAACACTGCATATTCATAAAATAGAAATCTGTCTATTCAAATTATGTTCTGGAGACATTTAGTGACATAGACTGATATTCCTAATATACTTATGTTTTAATTATTATAAAAATAAATTTTTCCACTTTACAATTTTAAGCATATGTTAAGTTACTATTAACTATATGCACATCGTTATCCAAAAGATCTCTGGAGCTTTTCTCTGTTGTGTGATGGAAACTACATTCATGAAACAATGAATCTCATCTCCCATCTCCCACAGCTCCTGGCACCATCAATCCACTTTGTACATGTGAATTTGATCATTTTAAATACTGTAGACAAGTAAAATAATTCAATATTTGTCTTTTTGTGATTGGTTTATTTTATTTAACATAATGTTATACAAGTTCATTCACATTGTAGCATGTGACAGGATTTCCTTCTTTTAAAGCCTGAATAATATTCAACCATATGTATATACCATATTTTCCTTATCTATTCCCCTGGTGATACACATTTAAGTTGCTTCCATATGTTGATTTTCATGAATAATATTGCAATGACCATAGATGTGCATATATTCCTGTGCAAACCTATTTTAAACTCTTTGGGGTATATACACAGAAATGGGATTGCTGGATCATACAGTAGTTCTATTTTAAAGTTTCTGAGGAAATTCCATGCAGGTTTCCATAGCAATGGCTTCGTTTTACAATCTCATCATCAGTGCTCCAAGTTAGTATTTTTTTTTATTTTCTGTGTGTTTGTGTGTGGGCACACATGTTTTGTAGCATCATTCTAACAGAAGAGATGATATATCATTGTGCTTTGATTTGGTTTTGCTAATGATGAGTGATGTTGAACACATTTTCATATGCTTGCTGGTCATTTGTGTACACTTTTGGAGAAATGTTCATTCAATTTTTTCCCATTTTAATTGGATTACTTGAGATTTTGCAGTTGAGTTTTGGTTATTCTTTATTCAAGTAATAATTCCCAATCTTAAAATGGTTGAAAATACATTATTCTATTTCTTAATTTGCCTTTTAGTCTTTCAAATATTCCTTTTGTTGTAAGGAAATTTATGTGTTTGCTATAGTTTGGTATTCATTACTTTTAAAAAGGCTTGGCAAAATTTTCCAAAGAAGGCATCTGTCGGGGTTTGACTCAGGCCCGGCTGAGGTCAAAGCCTTGCCCTGACACCCAGTGGGTATCAGGGACCCACTGGACCGGGTTGGTGTGGTGGTCAGAGGCTCCAAAGAAGGACATCAGGACATTTTCTGGGGAAAGCAGGAGAGGGAAAGTTTATTGGGTTGGTCCCCAAGTGAGGGGCAACCAGCAAGCAGCCCCTGACAAGTGCTAGCTCAATGCCTGCATCATAGAATGCTGCAGGGTCACCAATGGTACAGCTCTGCTCTTAAAGCTACAGCAGCAACTAACAGATGTTCTTCTGAACTGGACATCCGGTGGTCTTCACTCTCACAGCTCACCTTCTCTGCCTCCCTCCTTCCCAAGGATTGGAGGAGTTGGGAGGCTTTTCATGAGTTGCTTGTAGCCTTCGGTACTTTGGGGCCCCTGGTCTTGACTCATCAGCTTGCTAGGAGGTCTTCTGAGCTGAACCCGGACAGGCATCTATTCCTTCATACTTCTTTTTGGGACTTTTTAATCACTTGTTTAATATCCTCTCTAGCTATAGATCTATTTATATTTTCTATTTCTTCATGATTCAGAATTGATAAGTAGTAAGTTTCTAGAAAACTATTGTTTCTCCCAAGTTATCCATTATTGTTTTCTTTTAAGTTAGGCTCATTTTGTAGTTTAGCCTGGCCTTGAACTTGCTATGTAGCACAGGGCTGTCATGGAAGCCTTGATAATTTTGCCTCTGCCTTCCCAGTGCTGGGATTACAGATATGTGACATTATCCATGTTATGAACATTTAATGCTACAAACTTTTCTATTAGTATCATTTTTGGTATATTCCCCAAGTTTTGGTATGTTATGTTTCATTTTCATTCATCTCAAGATATTTTCTAATTTCTCTGTGATTTCTTCTTTGACTTACATATATTTGTTTTTTAATTTCTACCTATTTGTAAATTTTATTTTCTCCTGCCTCTATTAGTTTTATTTTATCCAGTTTTCTGGATAAAACTTCTATCTAGTTTTATTTTATTTTGGTTAGAAAATGCATGGTATGATTTCAATCTTTTAAAATATGTTCAGATTTTTTTTGTGTGTATGGCCTAGCGTGTAATCTATCCTGGTGATTGTTCTGTGCACACTTGAGAAGAATGTGTATTCTGCTGCTACTGAGTATACTGTTCCATACATGTCTGCTAAGACCTGTATGTCTATAGTGTTGTTTAAATCCTCTGTTTCTTTAATATATAGTCTGTTTTATCATCCATTATTGAAACTGGGGTTTTGAAAACTTCCGTTATTATTATTTTGTTATTACTCTTTCAACTCTGTCAAAATTCACTCCATAGACTTGGTATTTATGTAGTTAGCTGTACATATATTTATAATTTCAGTATCTTCTCAGTGAATTGATCCACTATTGTATTTCTTGACTTTTTAAAGAATTTTTACTTAAAGAGATTATTTTGTCTTATCTAAGTATGGCCTCTTTTGTCGTTTTTGGTTATCGTTTTCAAGGAATATATTTTTCATATTGTCACTTTCCACCTATATATGTCTTTACTTCTAATGAGAGAGGGTGTTATATACAACATAGATTTGAATATTGTTTTTTCACCCCCCATCACTCT
>VMDO01018148.1:0-42936 GCA_007922755.1 Pedetes capensis
ATCAAGGTTTGAGCCTGGGCGGTCTGCCTCCAGAGTTATGTTTCCAACCACAGCACTAGACTATCCTTCAAGAAGAAAGTAAGATTTTCTGTTTTTCAGTACTGGGGGTTGAACCCAGGGCCTTGTGCTTGCATGCTTTGCAAGTGCTGGACCATTGAGCTGCTGCCTCCAGCACCCCCCCCCCCCTTTTTTTTTTTTTACTTTTTGAGACAGGGTCTCACTAAATTATGCAGACTGCCTCCTCCTGCCTCCGCCTCCCAAGCCACTGGGATTACAGGTTTGCGCCAAGAAGAAAGTAAGATCAATGAAGAAAAACTTATTCTCAGTTCCTATGCACAGAAATAACCACTCTTAACACTTGGCTGTTTTTCTATGAGAAAATTTGAATTGGGTCAAAGTTAATTTTATATATCATACTTAAAACTCCATGATATTAGATTATATTTCCTATTCAAGCATCTTCATACATATTACTTTGTCAACTATTATATCCCATCCTATGAAGAGAGCATAACTTAAAAAAAAAAAAAAAAAAAAAAAAAAAAAGAGAGCATAACTTATGTTTTCATCTCTTCGTTATTGAGTTGATTCAAATGTTTTACTATCCTAGCTGTGGTGAGTATTCTTGTTCATAAATACCTGAGTGCAAATTTATTTAGTTCTACAGAATAAAGTCTTTGTGTCAAAAGTATTTTTGAGTCTACAATGCATTTTAGAGACTTTAAAAGATCTTTAAGATGGAACCCGTTGACTCTCTCACAGACAGCGTGTGGAAGGGAGCGCTTCCTCACCCTTCTGCCAACTGTGCCAATTTGGGAGGTGAAAAATGGCCTTGCCTCCTCCATTCCATTTACATGTCTTTGATTACTTGAGGGGTGGCCTTCTACTGTGTTTATTGGCCACTTGCATTTCTGCTTTTGCGAGCTGTTTATGTATGCCCGTGTTATTTCCCCAATGTGAGCCGGTGTTTTTCTTATTTGTGTTGAGTTCTTCACAGCAGTGACGTGTTGACCATCATATTTGATTCATATCAAAATACTGAGAAATACATTTCCAAAGTTGTTCTTTGCTTTGCATTTGCTTTGTAGGTTTGGTTCACTTGGGAATATGGAAATCTGAATTTAAAAACGGGCAAAAGCAGACACTGAACTTTGCGAGAATTAGCAGGCTAGTGGCACACATATGCTACTGAAAATATTTTTAGGATTCACTTGTCGTTAGTTATTATTCGTCTGGATGTTACTAGACAAGGACGAAGGAGTAGCTGCTCTTTTTCCTCCTTCAGGCTGGTAAAAACAGAGGGGGATCCTTGGAGAACAACCGCCCTGCAAATCGCTTTCAACTTTTTGACATGGGTATTAAAATGCCACCCCAAATACCAGTGGTAATAAAGAATCCAACTTAAAAGGGGGAGTAGGTGTAAATGTAACACATGAGATTTTTTTTTTTTTCTTCTTCTTCAAATCTTGCCAGCCAGTTGCTAAGGAATCACTGGCGGACCATTCAAGGCTGCTGCCCCCCTGTCTGCAGTTGGTGGAAACGTCTTAGCTATTGGGGGCTGCAGGCTGACATTGTGGAAGTTTTGAACAAAGATGATGTGCTCATTACAATAAGAATAACTGAACATTCTGCCCTCATGCTCTCTAGGGAGCATTAACTTTTGCTTCCTCTCTTTGTTACCTTCCCCTGTTCTTGTTCTTCTCCCCTATAACCTTGCCTTCCCTTCTCTGCCACCTTCCATTTTGTGCCTGCCAATAACTGCCTATTTTGTCACCCAGATGTGGTGACTGGATTTGTTTTCGCAAATGAAATATGTACTGATATTCTTCCACAGAGAAAGAAGCTTCTCTGTTCAGGTACCTGGGACTTTGCAGGAACATGGCTCCTTCAGAATGGGTTCTATTTAGAGAAAGTGACACTGCCTTGGCTTCTGCCTGTATTCACTAGGCAAAGAAAACCTACAGAGCCCTTGGCTGTGGAGGGAGCTGAGTATATGCTCTTGAGCTCAGGTTGTGTACGATGCTAGAGGAGAAAGGAAGACTCTCAGGTGCTCAGGAGAGCCGTTGACGCTCCTGCGCATGACTTCCGTTACCGATCCAGAAGAAGTGAGTGTACTTCCTGCCAGGCAGTGCCCGGAAGTGGCTGGAAAGTCCATAGCAGTTTTCTTTCTCTGGTAGAGAATTTTTGATAGTTGAGCATATTTCTTTTCCATTTCTTGCGTCTCCTGTGAAGTAAGTCTTAACTATTTTATGCCTACTGTTTGCTGCTACTGTGTCCCGTCCACAGGATCAATACTCAACCTGTGAAAATCACCTATTCACACACTGCCTGTTGCTCCCTAATTTATTTTTAAGGAGATCAAAACCAAAATATTACTCTTTGGCTTTACAATGAGCCATAAACACCAATATGGAGAACCAAGCACTTTTATTGTTTCCTTAGTTTGTAGTAAGCATAACATCAGTGACATGAAAGACTTGCTCCGGAGAACCTCACACCAGCTTTGCTGAATCTCTCACAGGCTTGACAACACGGGGCTCTAGGCTGGTAACTAGCAGACTGCTGATTTTATTTCTCTTTACTAGCTCAAGGACATAGGAAGATATCGCATTGCACTTAGCTGTCACACACACACACATACACATACACACTATACTCCTTTTGCCCCATGAGAATTATCTATTTTTGTTGACTATTACTTGGTGCCAAGACTGCGTGAGGGCATGAAGGCAGTCCAAATTTTTAGATTATTCTTGATTGTTAAACACCAGATGGCTGGCAGGAAGGCCAGGGGCCAGGATGGCCAGCTGGTTCTGGGTGAGTGTGGCTGGAAGCAGGAACTGTGAAATGTACAATGTTCAGTGGAGCTTGGGGTAGACAGCAACCCTAATGGCCAGAGCAGCTATGGAAATTAAGACACACTGGTATATGCCTGTAATCCCAGCACTCAGGAGGCTGAGGCAGGAGGATTCCAAGTTGGAGGCCAGCCTGTCCAAAAATAATAATAATAATTATTATTATTACTAAGGCACACAAAGCCAGGGGGCCGAATCTAAATATCTCAGGGAGAGCCAGGGAAGGAACTGGTGATGTGACCGCAGCTGGTTTTGGGTATGTCAACCACAGAGCATTGGGTGAGGTTGAGACTCTGAGAGAACAATCTGTATCCCATGACCTCGGGGAACGCCTTTACCATCTGAGCTTTGCTTCCTTCCTTTTAAGATGAGGGTAATGACTACCTAACTGGATTGTGCCAATGATACATGAGAGAATAGATGCAAGCCCATTGTTTTCAGTTCCTAGCACAGAATCAGTGCTGCAAGCACTCAAAAAATGGGAAGTATTATTACTATTATCAACATCAATACATACATGTATTTGATTTATAAAAGAATGAAATGTTCTTTCTGAAATATCCAATTATAGGAAAATGTCTTACATGTCACCCCTACCTCCTGCTTGATAAGGATAATTGTGTGCCTAAGGGCAGGGAACATATTTAAAGTTGAGGAATGTGAGTGTAGGGGGGAATAGACGCCTTCTTTTTGGGAATCTGAAATCTAATGTTGTAAAACAATTGCATAACTTACAGCATGAAACTAGGGCCTTTCCAAAATCCTCTGTCTCATCTCTCTCCTCTTAGGACATCAGGTCCCCGGCAATCTGGAGCCCCTAGAGTCAGCCATATTGTTGTTGTTGGGTGTCATTGAGAAGGGATTTGACTCATACTAACCCTAAGTACAAGAGAATGAAATACTACCACACACTGTGCCATGCACACAATTTTATTTTGTTTGAGCCCAATGTTGCAGCCACTATTTCTTCTCATTTTGAGTCATGCCACATCAGCAAAAGGAGGTCCCAGGGGCTTAACATCGTTCCTATGATTAAGGTCAACTCTACTTTGAGAAGGCAACTCTTCCCCAGTTATTTCTTGAATGCCTTCCACCCTGGGGGGCTCATTTTCTGACACCATATTTGACAATGCTTCTTGGCTAGTCTTAGGGTTTTCAATGGCTAATTGTTTCAGGAGTGCATTGCTGGGTCATTCTCCCTAGTTTGTCTTAGTCTGGAAGCTCAGCTAAAACTTGTCCACCATGGGAAATACCCATAGCATAGATTTCAGCATCACAGCAATATGTAAGCCCCCATAGAATGACAAGCTGAGAGACACATGGGGGAAATCTGCTATAATAGTCCCCCCAGTCCTTGGAGGATATGTTTCAAGACCCCAGTAGATGCCTGAAAACTTTGATAGCACCAAACCCTATATATACACTATGTTTTTTTTTTCTATACATACCTGTGATAAAATTTCATTTACAAATTAGGCACAGTAAGAGATTAACAACAGCATGTAAAAATGAAATAATTATCGCAATATACTATAATAATATACTGTAATAGACCGTGCTGTCTCTCTCTCTCTCTCTGAAAATATTATTCTACTATATTCACCCTTCTTGTGATGATGTGCAATGATACAATGCTCATATGATGAGATAAAGTGAGGTGAATGACAAAGGCATGGTGATGCAGCATTAGGTGACTACATAAGGGTTATTTCAATGCAAGCTTGTGATACCTCAATAGCCAATATAAATAACCGAGATCATTAGTAAGGGAAGACAGGTAGGTAGCACATACAGCATGGATATGGTGGACGACGGAGAAATGATTCACGTCCAGGTTAAGATAGTGTGAGATTTTGTCATGTTACTCTAAATGGTACACAATTTAAAACTTAAAATATATTTATTTCTGGAATTTCCCATTTAATATTTTTGGATCATGATAGAGTATGGGTGGTAAAAACTTCAGAAAATGAAACCATGCACAAGGAGGGGACTATGCATATCTCTTTAGTCCCTATGGTGCCGAGTGCGCTGGCTAATCTCAGGTGCTCCATCTACCCTGTGTGAATGAATGGGGTCAATGAACTGGCTTAAGGGTAGAACAGGACTGAGAGCTGACCACAGCAGCAGATAGCTCAGCAGCCTTGTGTCTATAGGAGTCTCCCCTGTGAGTCACATTCAGGTCACCTGCCTCTACACAACCAGCTGACACAGAGGAGACATTTAAAAAAATAGTAGGTTTTGGAGCCTTATAGGTAATCTTGATTCTACCACATGCTCATGACTCTACCACTTCTACTTCCTGCCAAGGAAGTCTTAACTGAGTGTCCTGACCTGAGAACCTCAGGATTTTCACCTAGAAAATGTTGAGAGATTTTTTGTTTTTGTTTTTCACATATGAAGGTTTGTGATAACAAATGTAAATTTTCTCAACAGTTTCTGCACATTCCAGGCTTGTCAACAAGAGCTGAAGAAAAAGAGAGGAGATTGAAAAGAGGAAACATCACATATTATATCTCATTACTACTATTATTCCTCAAGATCTGGCTCAGTGTCCTTCAGTAAATGGTAAAGCTAAGAACATTCTTCTATGGATTACCTGCTCATAAAATTATTTTAAGTGAAGGAACACAAGCCCAAAAAGAGAAATACCACGTGTTCTCACTCATATGTGGGAGCTGAATCAAAATTAAAAGAAGGAAAAAGTCCTATACAGAAATCAGAACATAATAAAAAGCAAAAGTCACCTTAGCAGAGAAGAAATAATTTTGGGATCAGAAAGAAGGAGGGAGAGATCTAGCAAAAGGAAGAAATGATGGGAGAAGAAAGAAGCAGAGGAGGTACAAGGAGGAGTGAGGAGTGAGAGAGAAGACGACGTCAAAGTAAACAGCCCAACTTTAGTAGTTCAGGAAATAATTATAATAATAGCAAAGGATGGTAATAATACAAATGGACTAGAAAATTCATGTAATATTACTGACAGTGTACAAAGATAGATCACTACAGAAAAGGTTTCGACCTTAAACATAATTGCCATCCAAGGATATATAGAAAAATATTCCCACAAAAAGACATGCAAGTGGAAGAGAGGCCTTTCGTGGGGGAGTGGGACGGAGGGAGGAAGTGCACAAGAGGGTAAGGGGGAATTTATCTGTGCAATATACAATGAAATGCACATATGGAAATGTCACAATGAAATATATGTCAGAATGAATCACATTACGTTATACATTAAAATTTTTCTAATAAAAAAAGAAAAGAAAAACAGATTACCTGCTCAAGACTTTTCTTCCTTGAGCCTTGCTAATTAAAAAATACCATAAATTGTTCTAATTAGGTCCTTGACATTTCTTTTCAATAATTAAAAAGGAACTTAAATAACCATGTTAAAGGACATGTCAATGTTACTCTGGAATGTGACTCACTGTGACTCTGAGGTTAATAGTAATTTGTAGAATGAGTTGCATGGAGAATAAGCTATGTTCATGGGACAAATGGGGAATCCGGGATTCCTTTTCCAAAACATAGGGTCTATCAGAGCACATAGGAAATGAAGCAAACTAGCAGGACCATTCAACTTAACACATTCCGAGGCATTTGGGGCCGGGGTGGGGGAAAACAGGCTCTCTTGTTAATTTCACACTTCCTCCATACATTTCAAAAAATGAGACTAGGTTGCTAGATTTCAGAGAGATCTTCAGAAGTCTAAATGCCAGGGATGCTTGCAAAGGCCCCAGCTTCGAGGAATTTCTGTTTTCTGGCATCTGTTTGCTATGGAGAATCTACATCTGCTCAAAGCAAGGGTTTTATGCTTCTTGAAGACTAGTTCCTGCTCATTAAGGCTCTGCACTTCCTTTGTCATTCTGAGGGTGGGCTTGTTGGGGACATGTCTGCACTCCACAAAATGTGCCCAAGGGGAATGTGCCCAAGTGGAGGGAAAGAAGGAAATTGATATCCATTGTGTGCCTTCTGTGTGCTAGCCTCCAAAGGCCCAAGAAATAGGAGCTTTTATTGTCTGCATTCGACATAGGGGGGAATCCACACCCAAAGCTGGTGCCTTGTCCAGAGTCCATCCTCCTCCTCCAACCATATACCCCATCTGCTCTGAAATATCTATCAGGCATGGGTGGAGAGGGGCGGAAGTCCTCTCGGGCACTTTGCTTTTCTACACCAGCTCCCGGCCACCCCCTCCTTGCTGCAGATGCCCAGGTTTGTTTTCTTTGGCTCCCTCATTAATGAGTTCCACAGGACAATGCTAAGTCTAGTTATGCAGCCTTAATTGGTTTAGTTACAACAAGATAATTCCTTTTTTCTTCTCGTGGAGGCCTCCCTGTGTAAAGATATTTTAGCTGGAAGATGCTAATTATCAATGAGGAGAAAGTGACACCTGAAGAGTTCATTTTCCTTCTGGGTCCTCACACTTTCCCTTTGAACTCCCTCCACCCAGCCCTCTTTCCCACTTCATCACTTCTCTGCCACCATCATAAAAGAGAGCTCTTCCCTGGCCGGGCGGCAGAACTTTCTTTCTCACTCGCCAGGGAGGTGTTCCTTCCACAGCTGTCTCGGGGGCATGGACAACCTGCGGGAGACCTTCCTCAGCCTGGAGGATGGCCTCGACTCCTCGGACAGCGCGGGTGTCCTGTCCTGGGACTGGAAGAGCAGGGGAAGAGCCTTCGAGCTGGGCCAGGAGGCCTCCCCGGCTCCCAGCCTTTCCCCAGTTCCATCGCTGGAGTCTTACTCTTCTTCTCCCTGTCCAGCTCCGGCTGGGCTGCCCTGTGGGCGTGGCGGGGCCAGCACCGGGGGCAGCGATGGCTGTGGCAGCCACGGGGCTGGTGGCCTGGTGGAAGTGGACTACAATATTTTAGCTTTCCAGCCTGCCTACCTGCAGGGCCCTGGGGACCCCAAGGCCCAGAAAGGAACCAAAGTCAAGATGTCTGTGCAGCGGAGACGGAAGGCCAGCGAGAGGGAGAAGCTCAGGATGAGAACCCTGGCAGATGCCCTGCACACTCTCCGGAATTACCTGCCACCTGTCTACAGCCAGAGAGGCCAGCCGCTCACCAAGATCCAGACGCTCAAGTACACCATCAAGTACATCCGGGAACTCACGGACCTGCTCAACGGCGGCAGAGAGCCCCGACCCCAGAGCATGTGAGCTCTGCTCTCCGATGGTCTGATCAGACCCAGCCCCACTGGGCAGCAGTAGAGGACCTTGAAAGACTCCAAGTACCTCACGGGACAACACCACCGAGTTATTTGTGTACAATGAATGTGGCGATTTTGTGATCTGAGAAGTTCTAAAGGATTCCCATCTGACTTACTGGAACCACCAGAATACTCACCTGCCAGACAAGCAGAAATGTTTCCCTTCTGTTTTTTCCCACCATGTCTCTGTAGAATCTTCTTTTGCAAAGAGACACATTATTTTGCCCTTCTGTGTCTGTACAAGGTATTCTAAAGGGTTGATGCATTTGAAATGCATTTTTTTTTTCAGTAATGTAAAATAGTTACAATTAATTTTCTCCTCTATCTTGGTGTTTGGAGTTTTCTTTCTGCTGGTAACTAAATCTACATTTTGTACAGGATCCAGTGTGATATTTAGATTTTTATTTAGAAAGATTTGTGGCAAGTAAGGAGTCACAGTGCTCCTGTTTCTCTCTCCTCTCTCTCTCTCCCTTTCTCTCTCTCTCTTAAAGTGTGTGTGTGTGTGTGTGTGTGTGTGTGTGTGTGTGTGTGTGTGTATCTGAAATCAGGCCTTTATCTTTGCTGGGATCAAGCTCACTTGAATGCAGGAGGAATTAGTGTCCAATAGATGGGAAGTCACAAGCAGAAGAGCTGAGTTAAGAAAGAACCAAGATCCTAAAGACCAGAGCCTCCTCTCCTAAGGGAAGGGAAGGAAGGCTGTGTACATAGATTGCCTGTGTGCCAGGCAATGGGGTAGAGGAAGAGGGAGGAGGAGGGCACAACACCACAGGGTGGCCTGAGCAGGGCTCAGAGGGCAGGAAGGAGCTTGCTGCCCCAGGCCTTGTGTGAATATGATCTCATTTAGCCCTTCACTTACTCATTTCTCCAAAGAAGAGATTGGCTCAAAACAAAGAAAAAAAAAAAAAAAAAGACTATTTGAACTTCATAGATAATTAGTGAAAAAAGTCAGAATTAGAGCCCAACTAATCTCTAACCATCTAAAAACCAACTTTTAGAACAATTTACTTCTTTATCCACAACACCTTGCCCTCCTACTCAACTACAACCTGCATGCCCCCACACTTACACCCTCCTCGCAATGCCTTTCTTGGGGGGCATTGGCAACATCCCCATTTTGGGTAATTTGAACACACAGGATATTGAAAAGGGTCTTTGAATTCAAGAAGTTCTCAAAAACTAGTGGGTTTTTCTAAGGCTATATTTTTCTCTCTATAGTTATTAACTGTTAGTATTTGTTTTCATGAATCGTCTATTTGTGTCTCGTGTCATTTTTTTTTCTATTGGTGACATTTTTTAGTGGCATACATTACAAAAGCAGTAGTTGACAATTGCATATATAACTTCTTCACATTTTTCTTTGGTGATATAAATATATACAAATAAATATGAGCATATATACAATTTTAAAGAATATCTTTGATTATGCTAATTCTTTTGTTGTTGCTTATTTAGTAATCTATAGTAAAAATCCTTCCAAGTTACATAAATAACTTTGTGATGTAAGTACCATTATTACCTCAATTTTATAGATGAGGATACTAAAGCAGGAATTTCCAGAGTCACACATATGAAAAGTATAGGGAAAAGAGTGGTCCCTATGTTCCACAGCACAGATCCTGCATGATTTCTTTAATGAAGCACTTTGAATGGTATTTATTTTTATTTTTTATTACCAAAAAGTGCCTTTACAAATATCATAGACAACTAGCTTTATCTACTGCTATTTTAATTAGCCTGAAAAATTCTCAAAAGGTATGTATATTTTAAATTTTAATAAATACTATTAGATCATTTTCATAAAAATTTGGAATTATTTATTCCAAATTACCATTAATACCAGGTGACAGAACCAATTCTCCCACCTTGGCATTGGATATTATCTATCTTAAGAATATTTAATGGGTTAAAAATTGTTACATCATTCTTATGTTAATTTTAATTTTCCTATTCATTAGTTGAGATGGAGCATTTTTAAAATTTTATATGACTATTATTCATTATGGGTTTTCCATAATGTGGCAGCTTATTTTGTTTGCAGTTTTTCTACTGGATTATCTTCTTGTTAATTTGAGAGATTTCTTTGTTTATTATATGTGTGGAAATACCTCCTTACAATCTATCATTTTACTATATTTTTTTGCGACATCTTACATTTATGATTTTCATTGTGGTATTTTTTGCTCTTTGAAGCTTTTCATTTTTATATACTCAAATCTCCTTTTTGTTTTTTGGTGTATATGATTTTCCCCTTTGCTTAATTTTTACTAGTTCCAAAGTCATTCAGATGGTCCTTTGATTTTTTCAAATATTTTTATAGTTCTATTACTTATATATTTATATAGATCTTTAATAGACCTGCAATTTAGATTTCTCCATTGTGTCTGGGAGGAATTTAACTTCATTTCTGACTAGTATTTGTGTAACTGAAGAAAAGTATATCTGCTCATTAGCGGGTGGGGGCACAGTTGTTAAAAATGTCATTCTAATTATAAAACTTCATCATCTTCTCATATATTAGTTTTTTGGTGTTTTGGAGAAGAAACTAGACATTGGACAGCATCGAGGGTTTCTCTAAGAACTCTCCCTTGTGTGTGTGCAGGTGTCCCTGTGAGTCTGTGTGTGCGTGCATGTGTCCATGCCCAGGTATGTGTGTTGTGTTTTATGTGTTGGCAGAGTAGACAAGATAGTAATAGAGGAGTGAGAGAGAACCAGCTGATCCAAAAACCAACTTTTAGATCAAATGCTGTTTTCTTTGACATTTTTAAAGAACTGAGAAACAAAACTCTTGGTTTTGATTTTTACAACTCAACTATTAATACATATCTTGGGAAATTTTGGTTGTTCTGGGGACCAAATACTGTAGATGAGTTAGGGCGTACCTGTCCTCACTTCCAAAAATTCCCTCAAAGATACAGACTCATCCGTTAGTTGGGCCTGTCCTCAGGACTTCTAAGGACCCCCTGGAAGGGAGGCATTTGGAAAGCCAGGAGAGGGTGACACTTTCTGGGTGAGGAGCCCTGACCCAGAGCTCTGAATCCTCCACAGACTGCCTGCATGCTGCCCAGCCGCTGAGCAGGAGAGGCAGCTGAGCAGGAGTGTTTGATGCTGCAACAAGTGGTCCCCAGAGAAGCTGCCTCTCCTGTAGAGAGCAGAGCTGGAACAGGTCCCCAGTCTCTCAGGGGGTGGCTCCAAGCATGCAGTGTGGGCAAAGCTCAGGAATTGTTGTTGTTGTTAGGTGCCCTTGAGTCATGTCCCACTCATAGCGACCCTCATAGGGTTTTCAATGGCAGATGGTTTCGGGATTGCCTTGGGAATGGATTGCCAGGTCCTTCTCCCATTTTTGCGGTGCTGGGAATTGAACTCGGGACCTCAGAGACTGCAGAGCAGCGTTCTACCAACTGAGCTAAATCCCAGCCCCATAAACTCTGAAATAAGAATAAGTTATCTGGTGCTTGGGTAGGGAAAAGAGTGCACAACTACAGTCCATGGGTCAGTACTTCCATACTTATTATTTGACATAATTCTCCTAACAGCCCTGGGAGGTAGACATTGCTATTCCTATTTTGAGGAAGTGGAAACTGAGGTTTAGGATGGTTAAGCACTGCAAAGCCACAGGGTTAGCTACTGGCACATGGCTGGCTGGTGAGTTCAGCACACACTGGGCTGGTGGGTGCATCTCTCCCTCCAGATCTCAGGCTCTTCACCTGCACTGTGCTGTCTTCTTTCCCAGCTTGCTCTGAGGAGGCTGTGTGCTCTGGGCTTGGCCACGGGAAAGCTTTCTCAGCAAATCCTCTGTTCTGGGCCTTAGGATGGGGGCTCTTTGCCTCCCTGGCTCTGGGGCCCGCCTTTCTTTGACCAACGGAAGCATTTCAGAAGCAGCTCCGTATCTTCTCTTCTCCATGATTTCCCTTGGAACGTCTGCTTCCACTCTGTTTTCCCAGAAACTGCCTTCACTTTCCTCGCTGGCGCCTAGGGGCTTTCTCAGTCTCCAGAGGAAATCTGACTTCTGTCCATCTGTGTTGAGTGAAGCATTCGGCAATTCACACAGGCCTGAGGTTTCTTTGTCCTGCCTGTGGTTTCTGCCACATGTACTCATCAGGAGAGAGGCCAAAGCAGAGTGTGTGCGTGGGGGTGGGGGAGGGCAACCCTGCAAACTGACAAATTGATGGAATTACCCTCACGTTAAAATATTTTTTGAACAATAGCGAGGGCTGGAAATATAGCTCAGGGGTGCAGCGCTTGTTGGGTTGGATTCCAGCACGGCAAAACAAAACAAAACAAACAAAAAGACAGTGAAAGAAGATGCATATGCAAATGCACTCGTGCTTCCCAGCTCCTGCTACAAGGGGTTAGTGTGTGACTTGGCTGGGCTGAGCTGTCATTTGATTCCCACACATACTCCAGGCTAGGGGGGAGGTGGGGTGCTGCCCAGGCCTGGGCCTTGACCCCTGTGGGCTCAACTCCCAATGCCCTGAAAGGAACCCCAGCCTCCCTCCCGCCTCTCCCTCTCAGCCTGCTGCGAGAACGTGAGGAGCTGTCTGAGCCAATGAAACACTGATACTGAAGCAGTGCCTTGTGTAGCTGCCCAGAAGGACTTGATCTTGATATTTTGGTTCCAGACAAACCTTTGAACGCCAAGGAAGAAAGCACAAAGGCTTCTGGGAAGGCTGGGGAGAAAGGACAAGAATTTGTGTCTTGGGTTTTGAGACCCTTGACCTTCCTTCCCTTAGTAATGTTCTTCTCTGCACAATCTCTTCATTAAGAGAGGTCGGGAGATACGCCAGGCACGGTGGCGCACGCCTGTAATCCCAGCAGCTTGGGAGGCAGAGGCAGGAGGATCTCAAGTTTGAGACCAGAGGCAGTCTGCGTAACTTAGCGAGACCCTGTCTCAAAAAGTTAAAAAAAAAAAAAAAGGCCGGGAGTACAGCTCAGTGGTCCAGCACTTGCAGAGCATGCAAGCACGAGGCCTTGGGTTCAACCCCCAGTACCACAAAAAAAAAAAAAAAGAGAGAGAGAGAGAGGTCTGGGAGATGGGAGGGGCTGGAGGCCAGGGACTCAGTGGGGGAGAAGGGTATTTGTTTATAAATATTAATTAATTAATTAGTTAATTAATTAATGGGACTTGGGGATTGAACTCAGGGTCTTGCGTGTACTTTGCAAGTGCTCTATGACTGGGCTGCACCCTCAGCCCATTTTAAAATTTTTATCTGTCTCTGGCCTTGAACCTGTGATCCTCCTGCCCCACCTCCGGAGTTGCTGGGATTACAGTCATGAGCCACTGCACCCTGGGTAAGAGGGATATTTAGAAAGGGCTGCCATGGGCTATTTCCAGCCCACAAACCAAGCCGGAGACATCATGAGAGGAGTTAGGCTCAGGCAAGGGCTCTTTATGTGTTTTCTCTTTTCACCTCCCTATCATCACTAGGAAATAGCAATCAGAGACCAAGTGACCTTGCCCAAGTCACAAAATTGCTGCAGAGCCAAGGATTCCACCCAGGTCTGCTTGACCCATTTCTTCAACAATACAAAGTCTATGTGGCCAAAATGCAGCAGTGAGTGAGACCAGCAGAGAAAAGCCTCTGAGACTATGCTCTCAGAAGAAGCTTTGTATTTGCTGTCCAAACGACTTATTAGGATTTCTATAAATGAATGCATACTTTCAATTGTGATATCCTTTATCCTATCTTTCCACATGTTACTGTTGTTGTCAGGTACCATCGAGTCAGGTCCAACTCACAGCAACTATATGTACAACCGAATGAAACACTCCCTAACATTGTGCCATGCACACGGTCTTTTTATGTTTGAGTCCATTGTTGCAGCCACTGTTTCTTCTCATTTTGAGTCATGTCACATCAGCAAAAAGAGGTCACAGGGCATTTACTCCATTCCCATCATGAAGGCCGATTCTATTCTGAGGAGGCAACTCTTCCCCAGTCATTTCTTGAATGCCTTCCAGCCTGGGGGGCTCATTTTCTGGCACTATATTTGACAGAGCTTCTCTGCTATTCAAAGAGTTTTCAATGGCTAGTTTTTTCAGGAGTAGGCTGTTGCATCCTTCTCCCTAGTCTGTCTTAGTTTGGAAGCTTGGCTGAAACCTGTCTGCCATGGTATCTGCCCTGAGGGCATCTGAAATACTGGTGGCGTCACAGCAACACAGCAACTCAAGCCCCACGGCTGACAAGGCACTTGCGGGTCCCCATGTTATGGAACATGAATATTCTTTCTTTCTCTCTTGTTATCTCTCTATACCAGCTGTATGGTTTTGTTGCTTTAGCAATTACAAAGCAGAATCCTCTGTAATTCTTACATAAGACTTACTATAGGGGAGGCTGAACAAGGATTGTTCTATCCATTTCTACAGTTGAAGAAATTAAAGTTTAGGACGACCAAATAACATAACTACCACTATTCATATGGGACAGAATTGGCAACAGAATCCAAACTTTTAATCTCTTACTCTCCTTCTTTCTGGCTACGGTGGCTCCTGAGGAAATTCAGGTGTGCCCTTAACTCCGTGCTCTAAAAGTACCCTCAAAATGTGCTCCATGATGCATTTCTTTCCAGGTGGATTTCGCATTGACCATTTCTGAGATTTTGGAATCTAATCAGAACACACAGGTCAAGCAATCAACATCTTCATGTAGCAGAAATTAAAACCCTTGGACAGAATTTTATTCCTTTTCATAATTCAAGATCTGCACTCTCCAAAAGACCCCATCTCTACCCTTGCTGCATGCCTAATAACTTCCTAGCAGAGAAAGCAAACGTTTAAGTTCCAAGGATACTAGCAAACACCCCAAAGTCTCATATAGTCTGCAGGCAGCTACAAGTCAGGCTGAGGATCCAATCACTGGGAAAAAGAGTAGAGGGCACAGGAAGACAATGATGGTGGGGCCCGTGGGACTGGGAAAGGGGCAGGAAGGGAGAGGGGAGTCAGAGGCAAGCCTCAGCCTTGCCGCTGAGCCCAGTACTGTGCTGGATAAAGGGGACACAGGGATGAGAGGCTCACCGCCAAGCGAGGGTGAATGACAGAAAAAGAGATGACAGAAGCCAAGGCTCCTTGCAGGATTCAGGGAAGGCTTCATACAGAAGGAGGCTCTTGAGGTTGTCCTGTGGGCACCTGAGAGAGCAGACAGCAGCTTCCGCTGAAGCACCTGGCACAGGACCTAACCCTTGAATAATGAGCCATTGAAGTTGTGGCTCAACTGCTAAATTCTCAGAGGTTTTTGCTTCACTTCTTATGCTGAACTTCTTCACCTGGCCCTAAAAGGGAAACCCAGGCTTTATAGTTTTAACTCTTATGATCGTTTTCTTCTCACATCTGCCTTCTCCACATCCCTCAGCTTTTTCTCATATTTCTTTCCAAACTCTGCAAATAATTCCTCCTCCATCCTATCCCCACGACCCTTGTCAGCCAGCCCTGCCCCTCTTCTTGGGGACTTGCCCCTCTGTTCTACACCACACCTGGAGTCAGGGAGTGTTCCTGCTGCTATAACAAAATACCAGAGATTATGTAATTTACAAATAATAGAAGTTTATGTCTTACAGTTCTGGAGGCTGAGAAATCCAAGATGGAGGCAGACACTGGCATTCTGCATCTGCTGAGGGCCTGTTTGCTGCTTTCATATTGTAGAAGGTGAAGGGGCCGAAAGGCGCAAATACTATGTGAAGCCACTTTTAATAAGCCACTAGTCCCACACTGGAGGACGGAGCTCTCGTGACTTAATCATCTCCTAAATGTTCCACTTTTTAATATGATCACACTGACAATTAAACTTCAACCTCTAAATTTTGTGGGGCACATTCAGATCATAGCACCTGCCCAGCACTAGGGTTCTCTGTGAGGGAGCGAGGTAGGAGAAGTAAAATAGAAGTCAGAATCTTCTGCAGCTGGCTTGGTACACGTGTACTGGCTTCCTCCATCATACTTGCTGTGACCAGAGCAGTTCTGTGCTGCCCCATTTGTCGTGAGAGGGTTCTTTTCATTCTTTAATCATTTATGCACTGCAGATTATCAACTGTATGTGTAGCTAGCTCAGTACTACACTTTGGAGAGACAAGAGGGCAGAGAATGAGCAAGATGCAGCAAATTTAAACACAAGGAGCATTGGGGGATTTAAAAACAATTTTTAATCTATGTGATCTTGTTTAATTCTCACAATAAACTTGTGGGGCTGGGGTTTAGCTCAGTTGGTAGAGTGCTGCTCCATATTCTCTAAGGACCTGGGTTTGATCCTTAGCACCGCAATAACGGGACAAGGATGTGGCAATCTACTCCCAAAGCAATCCTGAAAGCAATCAGCCATCAAAACCTCTATGAGGGTCTCTATGAGTCAGACCCAATTCGACAGCACCTGACAACAACAATAACCTTATGAGGGCAAAGAACAGTCTCTATTCCCAAGAGGTTTAGATAGAGCTGGGGGAGATAGATCTATCTATACATGATCAGAACACAGGCCAAAAGTAGAGAAACCAAAATTTCAAAAAGATGTCCAAAATGCAATAGTGACAAGGGATGTGGTAGGGTTTACATGCCCTAAAATTCACATGCTGAAACTCAATTGGATAATATTAAGGCATGGGGCCTTTAGGAAATGATTTAGTCAGGAAAGTAGAGTTTTCATGGACAGAATTAATGACCTCATAGAAGAGGTGTAAAGGAGCTGTTTGCCCCTTTCTTGTCCCTTCCACCATGTGAGGACACATAGCTTGTTGTCTCCAGAGAATACAGTGTTCAAGGTGCCATCTTGGAAGGAATGATGGATCCCTGACCAGACACAGAATCTGCTGGTTCCTTGAATTTAGACTTCTCAGACTTCATAACTGTGAGCAACCAGTTCATGCTGTTGATAAATTTCCCTCTCCAAGGCATTTTGTTATAGCAGCAGGAACAGACTAAGACAGATGGAGAAAGTTGTTCTGGTTAATGGGGCACCTGGCTTTGTGAATGAGTTGGAATTGAGCCTGAACCTAGAGGGGTAGCTGAGATCTTGATATCGGAGACGAGCATTTCAAGTGAAAGAACAAGAACAATGGGGCAAATCCCGAAATCAGCTGGAGGCAGGGTATGGTGGGGATGAGGGGGTGAGGTAGCATAGGAGTGGATTCAAGTATAGATTACACAGAGCTACAATGCCATGCTAACGGGTCAAGCTTAGTAAATACCTTGGTTTTGTGTTTGACTCATTTTGTGAGGGAGGCTGTTTGAAGATGGCAAATTTACTCACTGAACAAAAATTCACGAACTGATACCTTGTTTCTTAGTCTGCTTTCGTTCCTGGGAGAACACAGAGTCCCTGCCCTGGGCATTTGTTCTCTAGCGATGGAGGAATTTGATTCTATAACTGATTAAGGAAGTGTGGCTCTGACAATGAGTCCGCTAGGTGTTTCCTGGTGGACGGACCTTCTCAGGACTGGAAGCACAAGGAGGGTTTTGCTGTTGTTATTGGGTGTTATTGTGTTATTGGGCGTTACTGAGTCTCGTTTGACTCATGGCGACTCTCACAGGGTTTTCAATGCCTGATTGTTTTGGGAGTGGACTGTCACAGGCTTTTCTCATTTTTGTGGTGCTGGGGATCAAAACTGGGTCCTCAGAAAGTGAGTGAGTTAGCAGCACTCTACTAACTGAGTTAAACCCCAGCCCCAAGAGGGGTTGAGTTACCAAAGGAGTGAGCTAAAGATGGCCAGGTGGGAAGGAGCAGCAAGCAGAGCATCCCTAATGGAGACCCAGAGTAGGCCAGAGGGGTGAGGAAGGAAAGGTGGGTCCAACTTTGAAAGCTCTGGACAAGGCAATGCAAAAGATACCATTTCCAAGTTCTGACCGGTCCCAGAGCATCGTGTCCAGGACAGTTCACTTCAGGGCATGACTGCCACAGTCTAACCATTCCAGAAAGGCAGCCAGGTGGGCATTATTATCCCCACTTTACAGATGAGAAAAAGAGGCTCAGGGGGCCCATGGCTAGTAAGGCTGCTTGGTTACAGAGCTCCACTGCCTTCATCTGGATAAAGAACCTGAAAGTAAAAACTACAGAGTGCAGATCCCATCTGAGGAATTCCTCTGGAGGCTTCTGAGCACAGGTATGGTCTGTGATTAGCTCCTAAAAAATGATAAACCCTAGTAAGGGGCGAAGGCGGAGTTCTATCTCCATTTACAGCTCCTGTAAGGCAGTGCCAATGGCTCGCCATCCTGACTGGTTTCCTCCTCTGCGGGAAGGCCTTTTTAAAGGGTGGGGAAGTTTGAATATGGACATAACAGCAGTATGTTTCAATCAGATAAAATGCTCCAGTTACTTCCCTCTAGTCTCTAGCCATCATAAAAGAGGCTCAGTTCTCACTTGCCCACCCCTCGCCCTGGCAGGTGAGCATCAGGGGTCCCCTGTTATTGTTAGGTGCTGTCGAGTCGGGTCATGTCCAACTGATATCGACCCTCATAGGGTTTTCAGTGGCTGACTGTTTCAGGATTGCCTTGGGAGTGGACTGCCAAGTCTTTCTCCCAGTGCTGGGGATTGAACTCCGGACCTCAGAGACTGCAGAGCAGTGCTCTACCAACTGAGCTAAATCTCAGCCCCCAGGGCTCCCCTAGGGCTGGCTTTTAACTTTGTTAATAAGACTGAGGAGCCAAAGGGCGCCCCTGGAGGCCGAAGGGATGGGGCTGCTACATCACAAAGGGCTCGACTTAAAAGAAGCGAAAGAGGCCAGGGAACGCGGGGACCTTGTTTTTGTTTGTTTGTTGTGTATTTTGAACACTGGGAGGAATCACTGAGTTTCCACTTCTGAGCCCGAGGCTGGTCTAACAAACCCGAGCACCCCTTGGCAGCTGGGGGCAAGAAGTCTTTGTTCTGCCTGCCCAGTGCGAACTGTCTTTGGGGGTATAAGTCTTCCAGACACGTGCTACTTGCCCACTTTTGGCAGCCATTGCCCATTAGATGCGAGAACATCAGTCACTAGGCACACCGGCATGGACTGTGGGGTGCCCTGGGGTACAGAGGGGCGGTGTCCGCGCTGCTGCAGCCAGCTCCGTCCACACGCGGTCTGGCGCGCCCCCTGCGGGACTCTTCGCCAACTGCAGGCGAGGGCGCTGTGAGCGAGATCCCAGGTGCCTTTCAAGTGGGCCTGGGGCGGGGTTCTTTAGACCTAGCCCTGGACAGCCAACAGAATACACCGCGGGGTGACACCGGGGATGCTCCAGCGTGAACCTCGGGCACCCGGGGCTCCTGGGCTCTGCTGAGGGCCCTGTCTTCCAGCCATGAAGAGAGCAGATCTGTTACCAAAGTGAGATGATCAGCTTTACGCGCCTGAAAAACTGAAGCAGTGAGGAACTCAAGTGCCTGAGGGAAAAGGGAGTTTTGGAGCCACTTAGCAAGGTCTCCACAACCATATGGCTCATAATGTGCAGATAAGTGCTCTCTTCTGCAAAACAGAGGAACAAATCTTGCTGCACAGAGCGGGTGTGAAGATTAAATGAGACAATGGAATTAAGCTCCTTGCAGTTTCTGAGGGAGTAAATCCTATTTCCTTTCCCTAAAGTTAAGGAGCTCTGGTAATTATTTTATTTTTCCTTCAAAAAACCAGGTCTGCAAACTTAGTGGAGGATAGTGAGCAGTGCATGAATTTACTTTCTCCAATGGTGTTGGGGATTTTTAAAGCACCCCATACATAGGATCCGTCTAACCAGCATGAGGGGCTGACACTCAGGCTACATTCTACTCACTCCTTTATCCCCCCTCCGATCGAGTGAGCAAAGATGGCCCCTGACCAGCCTCAACTACCTTAATCCTGATTGGCTACCCATAGCATCTCAGTTAAATAACTGCCCCTACCTGGCAGGTATGACAGTTCACCTGCTGTACCTGTCAGGAGTGTGCCCTGATTGGCTAACCCCAGTACATGCCCCCCTCCAGGAGCCTATATAAGCAGGGCTCCTGGACCCCCTTCACCCTAACGCCCCCTTCATCTCTCACCATCCCTCAACTGCTACCTGGACCCCATCACCTTGATCCAGCGCTCCCCAATCCAGCGGAAGATCTCCAAGCAAGCCTATGTGTCAAGATCAGGGGCCCCGAAGCACCAAAGGCTACAAGCAAGCCACGAAGAGCCTCCCAATTCCTCCCATTCTTGGGAAGCAGGGAGGCAGAGAAGGCGAGCTGTGAGAATCAAGACCAACTGACTGCAGCCCAGCAGAACACCAGCTGCCTGTAGCTGTGCCTTTAAGGCTGAGCTGCAGGCTTAGAGCTAGCACTTGAGCACTTGACAGGGGCTGCTTGCTGGTTGCACCCCACTTGGGGAGTAACCCAATAAACCTTCCCTTTCTTGTTTCCTGCAGAAGGTCTCTCGAGGTCCTTCTTTGGCACCTCTGGCCACTACACCAGCCTGGTCCAGTGGGTCCCCAATACCCACTTGGTGTCAGGGCAAGGCTCTGACCTCTGCTGGGCCTGAGCCAAACCCCAACACAATGGGTGTGCAGGATGTCACAGGTGGAACAGGTGGAGGTTGACTCTAGTCCTCAGTTGTTGTTGTTGTTAGGTGCGGTGGAGTTGTCGAGTGGATCCAATTCACAGCGACCCTATGTACAACAGTATGAAACACTCCTCAACACTGTGCCAGGCACACGATCTTTTTCATGCTCAAGCCCATTGTTGTAGCCGCTGTGTCAGTCTGTCTAGTTCGGAGTCTTCCTTTTTTTCATAGACCTGCTACTCTCCCAAACATGATGTCCTTCTTCAGAGATTGGTCCCTCCTGACAACATGTCCAAAATGCGTAAGACACAGTCTAGACATCCTTGCTTCCAAGGAGTACTCTGGTTGCACTTCTAGGATGGATCTATTGGTTCTTTCAGTTGTAGCAATGGAGAAATGATTGTCTCCAACCCACTCACAGGGAAACAGCAAGGAGCACATGACAAGATGCTGTGGCAAGCAGCAAAGGAAGTTTATTGACAGACAGGTGTGGTCTACCCACAGACCTGGCAGCCCCAGGAGGATGAGTCCCCCAGCCGTAAGCATTTTCTAGTTTTTATGGCAACCTGTCAGGGCTAGGGCAAGTTGCTTTCTACTGCACCTGCTGCACCTACGTTTTGTTATATAACCTTTTCCTCTTCTGTGCATGTTCTTACCCGTAATACAGTCTGTTTTAATTAGATTCATGAGCTTCTGTGCCTAAATCTGAGATGGTAATGAGCATATAGTAAGCATGGCTATCTAAGGTCAAGTTTTCTTGCTACAACACATGTGTAAGCTTGGGAGAGGACCTGGCTGTGGGGGGACGTCTGTATATCCTGCTATCTCAGGAAGTCAGAAGCTATCTCTCTGAGTTTGTTCCCCCTCCTTCTGATGTAAAGGATTCTGGAAGAACTTAACTCTTAGCTTTCTTGAGTATCCACCACTCATATTTTAGCTAACTTCCTACTCTAGCATAGGTCAACGTCAAGATGTCAGAGACTGGTTCCAATAGACAGCCATCTGGAGACAGACAGACAGAGACTCAACATACAAATCTGTTGCCCTTAATCCAATCTAGAGATCACAGAACTATTAAAAGTCGGATTCTATGGACTATACAACAACAAAAAAATAAAAGCTCAAAGAGTATGGAAAAGATAAAACAAAACTAAGTTTTCTCCTTACCAAGATAACTACCATATTTTTTCTTGTAGAGATTCCTTATGATTTTAAATTATACATGGAAGACAAAGAAATTGGTATTTATCCTTTTTCAAATATTCCATCTCTTTATTATTTCTAATTATTATTATATTGGTAAGATTTATAATAAATTTGGTCTCTAATTACAATGAGCTGTTCTGTATATTTATCAGTTGAGTCTAAAAATTGAAAACTGATAATCAACATTGATAACATTCAGTCATTTTTATACTATGATTGTCAGTCATAGAACTAACTCTGCCCCACATTGATAACATTCAGTCATTTTTATACTATGATTGTCAGTCATAGAACTAACTCTGCCCCACATTGATAACATTCAGTCATTTTTATACTATGATTGTCAGTCATAGAACTAACTCTGCCCCACATTGATAACATTCAGTCATTTTTATACTATGATTGTCAGTCATAGAACTAACTCTGCCCCATGGAGAGGTATAGTGTTGAAACATATTACTACCTTCAAGACCGGAGGACATCCATGCACAGAAACAGATATTACTAGTGGTTCTGGTCAATAATATCCCAGGATTGTCTAGCAGAAGCAGGTAAAACCTTCTAGAGGGACTGTCTTCAACCTAGATCCAGTAAAAATCTCTCTACAAAGACCTACAGAAGGAGAAAATAAATACAAAGTAGCGAGTTCACAACCAGAGCAAGAATAGGCACAACCTAGAACAGAATTAGAAAAATAGGATTAGAACTTTTCAGATTTCAGTGATTAAACAATAAATTCCATGGTATAAATTTCAAAAGATAAAGAAGAAACATGTAAGAGACAAAGCAGAACAAATTTGAAAAACCTACTAGACCCTTTTACTGGGAAAATACAGTCATGACAAAAATTTGAAGGCAATGACTTGACTAAACCTCAGGTTAATTACAACTGAGGAGAGAGAAACTGGCCGAGAGATGTGAGGAAATTACCCAGAATCCACATAAAGGGACAGAGGATAGAAACAGGAGAAAGACGACAAGAGACAGGGAGAACACAATAGGAATGTCTACACATCTGAGAGGATTTCTAAAATATGAGAAAATAAAGATGCGGTATTCAAATGTAATGGTAGAAACATTCAGATTTGATGAAAATGATATATTTTCAGAGTTTTTAAAACACAGTAAGTTCTAAGCATGATGAAGAATCCATGCCTAGACTCATTCTAGGGAATGTATAAAAGATGGAGGAAAAAGGAAGGTCTTAACAACCAGAACGGAAAGGCAGATGGCCCACGTGGGAATGACGAAAGGACAGCACCTTTCAACTGCTGCGAGGGAAGCTGTGAGATTCAGGATAACATCTCCAAAGTCTGGCAGAAAGTAATTATGAGTATATTGTTTTAAAATTACAAGATTATCATTAAAGAACAGGATTTTTTTTTTCCTCTGTGAAGTCCTAGGGGGTCAAACCCAGGGCCTCCTGCATCCTAGGCAAGTGCTCTACCACTGAGCTGCGCCCTCAGCCCATTTGTTTGTTTATTTATGTATATATGTATTTATGTATATATTTGTTTAGAGACAGGATCTTGCTAAATTACACAATCTACCTCTGGCTTTAAACTCATGCTCCTCCTACCTCAGCCTCCTGAGTCACTAGGATTATAGGCATGTGCTACATTTTTTAAAAAGATATTTTCAGACTAGTAAATTAATGCCAGCCTGCAGCCACAGCACTGTGGCATCTGATTCCATCAGACGTTGGAAGCTAAGCATGCCAGACCTAGTTAGTACTTGGATGGGAGACCATCTGGGAACACCAGATACTGTAAGCATGGGAGAAGGACCTGGCAACCCACTCCAAAAATCAATCCACCATCGAGAACCCTATGAACAGCACAGAAGCACTGACAATAGTGTTTTGCCTATTTTATATAGGGTAGCTATGAGTTGGATACCGACTTGACGGCACTTAACGACAATAACAAATTAATGGCACCATTATCAGACCACCACTAATGTAAGCCTACTCTTAACAGTCTCTCCATGGAAAAATTTCTATGGGACACACTATGGGAAATGATGATGGAAGAAAGAAATAAGATGCTAGAAAGAAGCATAACCAGAACCTAGTAAATGTGGGAATAAATGTTGTTGTTAGATGCTGTCGAGTTGTGTCTGACTCATAAGGTTTTCAATGGCTGATTGTTTCAGAATAGTTTTGGGAATGGACAGCCAAATCCTTCTCCCATTTTTGTGGGGCTGGGGATTGAACCTGGGTCCTCAGAATGTGTGGAGCAGCACTCTACCAACTGAACTAAACCTCAGCCTGGAATAAATGTATTAGGCATGGGGTAAATATCATACCCCCACATATCAGTCAGTTTGTCATGCTGTTGGGGCTTGTGTGTTGCTGTGATGTTGAAAGCTACCCCAAAAAAAAGGAAGACTCTCTGCTAGATGGATTGACACAGTGTCTGCAACAATGGGCTTAAGCATTAAAAAGATGGTGTGCCTGGCACAGTGTCAGGTAGTGTTTCATTCTATTGTACATATGTTCACTATGAGTTGGACCTGACTGGATGGCACTTAACAACAATATACCCATAGGTTCCACATCTGTGGATTCAACGAACAACACATCAAAAATACTGGGAAAAAGCATTGTGTTTATATTGAACATGACAGTCTTTTTTGGTCATATTTCCCTAAATAATACTGTATAACTGTTTACATGGTATTTACATTGCATTAGGTATCATTAGTAATCTAGAGATGACTTAATGTATATAGGAGAATGTGAAAAGTTTATATGCAAAAACTAGGCTACTTCATATAAGGGCCTTGAACGTGGTGGATTTTGTATCCATGCGAGGTCCCAAAACTAATCTCCCGTGGATATTGAGGGCGAGTCAGTTTTTCTGTTTTTATTACTTTTGGCATAGGCAAGGAATAAGTAAAACAAAAATAATTCACTCAGATTTATTATCATTGGTACTGATTGCCAAGAAGTTCATAGTTTCTACTTTTTATAAAGATCTGTTACAACTTGGGAACAATATTTTTCTAAGCATTTAAGTTTTTGGTAATAGAAAGGTTCTGCACATCTACTTAATTTTTTCCCCCAGCAAAGGAAAAATTAGGACAAATTACCACCATTATTTTAATAGTGCTTTGAAATTAAATTCTACTTTTGTATACTTGGTAAGAATATTGACTCGTTGGCTTCTTGCAATAACTCAGAGGTCTTGTAATGTTTGCATCATAAGTTTTGGTAAGTGTTTAAGAAACTAGGTGAAGAAGTTTCTTGTACCCAAGCCTTTTGGGCCAATTTAAATGTATTTTAAAAAATGCCAAAAAGTGATGGGAAAAAGGTGGAGATCTCCTGAGCTCAGTGTTAGAAGGCATCCATTAGCATCTGTCCCCTAAGTCTAACTTTCAGTGTTAATGTTTCTTGTTGGCTGAAATTCTCATTATACAGATAGTTATCATTTGCATGCTATAGGAATAGAATAATATGAATATCTTAGTTCTTTTGTGGAAACGGATTGAAAGGTAACTTCATGCTGAATTAAAATTTTTTCTTATAAATATTGATGACAAGAAAAATTAAAAGCCTGTTGAAATTGAAATAGGAAAGTAAAAGCTACTGAGAGAAGGGGGAATAGTTTAAATCTCAAGTAGGTAAAATGTTCATTTCTCAGCCTCCTAATGGCCATAGCAGGAAAGGAACAGTGTCACAGAATTTATTGCCTGAAGACAAAATAGAGAAGGACATTCCCATGGCATTAAGTGCTAAAATGAACTGATCTTACAAAGATCAATCCATTTCATTCCTCCATCTTCAAAATTAGTATTGCAGAAGAAGCAAAGATGTGGTGGTCTTCACTGATTCTGAACTTGAGCTGAAGACACAATGTAAATTACTTTAAAGGAGAACCATAGCCACAGCCAGTGAGTTCAGTTGGCTGAATTTCTGAATTTGAGGCAGAATAATTTTAACACCAGATTTCATTTTTGTTAATTTCTTGGATATTTAAGATAGGAAAGATGCTTTGTGATAAGGCTCATTTTTCAGGTCTCTGCCCAAATGTCACCTACTCAGGGAGTGTGACTGTCCCATTACTCCAATGTCAGTATAGCCATGTTGCTTGATTTCTAAAGTGCTCACTTACCTACCTCTGTAGCAGGAGAGACTATAACCACTAGAACAGTGAATACGTGTCAATCTACCCTAAAGTTCAAGATAGTGTTCACGATATATCTTCATCTGTTTACTGAAGAGAAGACTATATTAGTGATTTTGGAGTTCTAAGGTAATTCAGAACAGACTGAGCCTTAATACATACCTGCACTTCTATATGTGCAGCATCAAAACACACTTCAATGATATAAGTATTGCATCCATTAATAAATGACATCTAGTTTAGGCTGTAGTCAGATGCCTAAGGCACTGGTACCAGGAAGACTTTGTCCTTCTCTGTGAAGTTCACTAACTCCACCTCTGGAAGAAATGATCCTGCTGTAATGTTGTAGAGATGAAGGCTGGCGTTGGTGTCTAAGGGAGGAGGAAGTAGCTGCTGAATATTCTATATAGTTATCACTGTCTGATTAAAGCAATATTAAACCAGAACACCCTAGTAGCCAGGAAACCTGACTGTAGATAATTATAGGTCCATGAAAGTACAAAGGTGTTGTCACAGCTCTGATCATGGTGTGCTTGGTTATTCCCCTGCTGCCATCCTCACACTGGTGTTCTAGAAGCTGGTTAGTGCTCTAGGTTATCCCATAGCACCTGTCTCTCATGCGAGTCTAAAAGTAAACTCTGAGACAAGATAAACTGACATGACAAAGCATGGTTCTTTTTTTATTGGAAATTTTTAATGTACAACTTAGTGTGTTTCATTCTGACAGTGTAGTTCTTAATGAGAATCTCAATTTCTATAATATTAGGTAAAGCCATTTTCATTCATGATGAGCTTGTCGATAACATGGAAATGGACACCAGTCTTAATTGCCACTGACTACCAATTATGCATATATTCTGAATTCCCTTTCAGTACTTAACTTGGATAAAAAATCAAGAGAATATCAAAATTTTCTTCTCTGGTGCCCCAAACACCCAATTCCTATCAGAAAGCTGCAAACAGTTATATTTTGGCAATTAGAATTTCAAACAATACATTCAAGGTCCATATTGTAATGAGGTCTCATGCTCCTGGTAACTATACTGTCTTGGATAAATAGTTCAAAAGGGGTATACGTCTTACTAATATTGTGTATTGGCAAGCCATTTTAGAATGAACACTATCATATTTTTTTGGTTAGGTGCCATTGAGTAGGTGTCCAACTCATAGTGACCCTACAACCCATACAGCAGGAGAAATAGTATTGTTACTGCTTCTCTGCTATTCATAGAGTTTTCAATGGCTGATTTTCTTTTAGTGGGGAATAGATTGCTGGGTCCTGGCAACCTGGTGTTCCCAGGTTGTCTCCTACCCGAGTACTAACCAGGCCCAACTCTGCTTAGTTTCTGAGATATGATGGGATCTGATGCCATAGTGGTATGGCTGCAGGCGCTATCATATTAGCTTTCATCTATATTTCATCTACATTTATTTTGATGTTTCTATGTATGGGCTGGTATCTAATTCTTAAGCTTTGATTAAGTTACTACCTTTGTAATAACCACCTTCTACACTAACAGAAATTTTGATGCCCACTCTGTTGCCATTACTGTTCAATGTACAATTTCTAGAAACAATGTTGGCTATGGACGATTTACTCTCACCCATAGAGAGAAGTCCTTGAAGTATCCAGTCCCAACAATGAAGGGACTGGTGTTCCTGAGAACAATATTCTTGGAGTGATCCATGATATCTCAGAGAAAAGATATTATACCCTACTTTTTTCTGAACACAAATATTAGGCTTATTAGACTTTGCTTTTTGTAGAAAGAAGAATGTACTCAGCAATAGGGGTGGACACTGGGAAGGAAGGAAAGTGGCATGAACAATGGGAGAAGTATGTTTGAAGTCAAGGGGAGTATTTTGAGGGGATTAAATTTAAATATTTAAATTTAAATATTTATTGTATTTTTTGATCACACCTCCATACAGTTGGCTAACAGAGCCAGAAATTCTAAAGTAAGTGCCACTCAAACTCAATGCTATCTCTTTTATTCACAAGGAAGCCATAGTTGTATCCACTGGCAAAATCATGCAGTACTGCTTATAGAAAGTGCTGTATCTCCCAGAAGAAAAACTAATGCTTTGAATGTGCCAAGAATTGTAAGTAGTTAGAATCTTGGCAATTAGTTTTAAAGCTTATTTCTATAATAGCTAAGATATGGTGTTGAGTAGTTGTAAAACAACTCCATTTTCACTTACTGTGCAAAATTGATATCTTAGAATTTTGTAGGAAATAAATGTCTGGTTATTTGTAAATATCACCTGTTTCTCCTCTCATAAAATCAAAGCCACTTTGAACAAATAGTATTTTAATGACTACTTATGATGAAAACATACCATTACTGAAACAGCGTTCTACTTAATGACAGATTTCTAAGTTCTCATTAAGATAATATATATACACATATTTTTATTTCAGTGTGTACATATATTCTTTTAAAGGGATTTATTTTGTCAAGAAAGATAAGTTGTAAGAAAAATTCAAATTGTTTTCTAATTAGTGTACCTATCAAAAACAGTCTCCATCAATTTTGTGGTATAGATATCCCCCTAAAAGTTCCTTCATAATTCTTAAATTACTATTTACTAGAGAAGAAAGTCCTTAGATTTATAAAGCTGCCCACCTTTAATAGTTGGGCTTCTGGGGCTGTGAAGCCAGCTTACAGCAGGATCCTGCTGTCATTTGAGGTGACTGAATACCCAGCCTTGTGAGGATCCCTCACCAGCATCACATGCCACATGGTTGGCATGTGATGAATGATCTGCCGGATGGAGGTTGCCAGTGATGCTGCCAGAGTCAAGACTGTAGGTGTGAGGAGGCTTGGAACTTCTTCATAGCAGGAATCCTCCCAAATTCCATTTCATTATGCCCTGTTTTGGGACCCCAGGCTCCCATTCTGGCTAGAGTGGAGCTTCGGAAGCTCAGTGGAAGATGCTTACAGGTTTCCTTATTGTACATCTACCTTTGGGAATACTGCCACCCGGTCCTCTGCTCATCTTGGTGTAGGGCCGTTGGTATTAATGGATCTTCTTTCTTAACAGAGACATTTGGGACACCTCTCTGGTCATGGTAGATTAGATTTCTTTTTGGCTTCATATTAATATGATTATTCTTTCATTCATAGATGCACTCGAGTACCTGGAAGCTATCATCTAGGTCTACTGGGTAACTGAGCTTCTGTATCTTGAACACCATAATTCCTACAAAGAAGGCCAGAGGTAACTCCAGAGCGCTTTGTACTTGTTTAAGAGGAGAAACTCTGTAAGACATTTGGCACCAAGATGGCCTCCAGCACACATCCAGTAAGAGGTAATTTGGTCTTCTTGATATATAAGAAGCATGGGTTAAGCCAACTGTATAAGAATAAATGACTCAACCAGAGACAATTGTCATATTATGCACACTATAGAGCTTTTTAGTGCTTATATTATCCCAAGCACAGTCTTTGATTAATTTAGCAGATATTTAGCTAATTTTATGCAAAAATGAACAAAAGCATGAAACCACATGCTTTCACTTCAACTTTGTAGATAATGAGCTGACTTTTTGTTTCCAGAAAGATTTTTTTCCCCTGGCCAAATATAATGGTAATTTTCACTTCTGAGAATTGAGGGTAATAAAGCCACATATTCCTGTCTTTCTCTGGCATCTGCAGAAGATAAGGTTTAAGGATAAGGGCTCTTAGCTCTGGGAGATATTGCTTTGCATCCTAGTTCTAGCATGTTCTGCATAATATTTATTTACTTAGCTTCTAAGCTCAGTTAGCTCATTTGCAAAATGGGAGTAACACCTCTTAGGGCTCTAGGAAGCTTGGTGATTTTATGCCTGTGGTGCTCTCATAGTGTAGGGCACACATTAAAGTTTCAACCAAGAGTGGCTCTTGCTGATCACTTTTATCTGTTGGGACTGAAGGTCTTGTGGAACTACACGAGGGATAACTCATTAGAACTCCAGTGGAAATGAAGAGGACAAGAAGACAGATAGACCCATTGCTGAATTGTATCTAGAAGAGCTGCTACAGAGCAGAAAAGCTCTAAGAAAATACATACCTGAAGTTCTACTGGACCAAGTTCCTTGCAAACATGTCTGACTGTCCTTCACAGACCCCCTGAGCACTTCCTACTGGCTCTAGCAAGTCATCTATTTGTTGGAATCTTGAAAACTCCTCTTGGGGCTGGGGTATAGCTCAGTGGTAGAGTTTGTGCTTAGCATGTGTGAGGCCCTGCATTCAATTCCTAGCACCAAAATTATTGTTGTTGTTAGGTGCCGTATAGTCGGTATCTGACTCATAGCGACCCTATATAGAACAGGTGAAACACTATTGCCAGTGCTTCTCTGCTGTTCATAGGGTTTTCAATGGCAGAATGATTTTTGGGAGTGGGTTGCTGGGTCTGTCTCCCAAGCCTACAGTACCTGGTGTTCCCAGGCGTTCTCCCATCCAAGTACTAACCAGGCCTGACCCTGCTTGGCTTCTGAGGTCTAATGGGATCAGATGCCACAGGGCTACAGCTGCAGGCAGCACCAAAATAAGTACATTAAAATAAACAAATAAAATAATTTCCCTAATACTGAAATATACTAATGAAAGAATAGCTGGAAAGTTAACAGGGTCAAGGATAGGGCAACATAACTAGTTTATAGATCTTTGAAACTAGTTGACTCCTCTGCATACTGAAAGGAGGTAGGCAGGAATAGCTAGTCAAGGAAAGCTTGACCCACTTTTGTGCACAGAGCACCCAGTGGCTGCCTTCCTGGGCCAGGGGAAGGTTTTCCTTTTGCTTTCATGGAGCGTATCTCACACATGATGTCTCTGAAGCCCTCTGAGGTATAGGAGCAGCTCACGATTCTCTGGTAAGAAGCAACACTGGAGCAGGATGCCATGGTGCATGCCTGTAATCGCAGCCACTTGGGAGGCTGAGGCAGTCCATGCAACTTAGTGAGATGCTGTCCTAAGAGTAAAAAAAAAAAAAAAAAAAAAAAAAGGGAGAGGAGAATGGGCTAGGGATGCATTTCAGTGGTTGAGCACTCTCCCAATATGTGTGAGGTCCTGGGTTCAACTCTCCAGTACTGTTGTTGTTGGGTGCTGTCAAGTCAGGTCTGACTCCTAGCGCATTTGTGTACAGTAGAATGAAACAGTCCCTGACATTGTGCCATGCACATAATCTTTTATATTTGAGTCCATTATTGCAGTCATTGTGTTCCTTCTCATTTTGAGTTGTGCCACATCAGCAAACAGAGGTCTTGGGGATTTACTCCATGCTTGTCATAAAGTTGACTCTATTTTGAGGAGGCAGCTCTTTCCTACTCATTTCTCGAATGCCTTCCAGCCTGGGGGGCTAATTTTCTGGCACTATATTTGACAGTGCCTCTTTGCTGTTCACAGGATTTTCAATGGCTAACTGTTTTGGGAGTGGGCTGCCAGGTCCTTCTCCCTAGTCTGTCTTAGTCTGGAGGCTCAGCTAAAACCTGTCCACTATGGGTGGCTCTGCTGGTATCTGAAGTATTGGTGGCATAGCTTTTGGCATCACAACAACACACAGGCCCCCACAGTGTGACAAGCTGACAGACATGGTAAAGTTGACACTTTTTTTGTGGGGAGAGAATTCTGATATGATCAGATCTTGGGAAGCCAAAGGTAAGGACGCCTAGCCACACAGGGCCTCACTGATCTTTCTTCCTGAGCCAGGCTGGGCTGAATGAAGCCCCAGGTAGTTTCCTAACAAATACTCATGCTCATCTCCAGCTCTGCTCCTCTGATCCACCAGCACTCACTTCATAGATAAGAAAACACTCACCTGAGGTCACCATGCTGAGAAAAGCTGCTAAGAGAACTCAAAGCCAGGCAATTTACCCAGAGCCTGCACTTTCAGGCTATTTTTAACAGAAGCTAAGACTTTGGTAGTCTATTTCATTCACCCAATCGCCCTAAGCTTCAAGTGTCTGTGATGCTGTAGGTGTTGAATTTCTGGTAGTTAAGGAATGATTTGTCTGCAGCCATACTACCCTGGGGCTGGGATTTAGCTCAGTTGCTAGAGCACTGCGCTGCAGTCTCTGAGGTCCCAAGTTCAATTCCCAGCACTGCAAAAATGGGAGAAGGACCTGGCAATCCACTCCCAAAGCAATCCCAAAACAGTCAGCCATTGAAAGCTCTATGAGGGTTGCTGTGAGTCGGATACTGACTCGACAGCACCCAACAACAACAACAACAACGTACTACCCTGGCATCTAATCCCATCTGATCTCAGAAGCTAAGTAGGGTCCAGCTTGGTTAGTCCTTGAATGGGAGACTGCCTGGGAAAACCAAGTGGTGCAGACTAGTGGGGAGGACCTGGCAAACTACTCCCAAAACAATCAGTCATTGAAAACCCTATGAATAGCAGAGAAGCACTGATAATAGTGCTGGGCATAGCACAGTGTTGGATAGTGTTTTTTCCTGTTGTACATAGAGTCACTGTGAGTCAGGACCAGCTCGATGGCACCTAACAACAAGAAGGAATAATTTACTGCTATGTAGCAGGAGCTATGCTGGGCACTTGGCAAACCTCATTTTATCCACTCCTCCCACTGTCCTCCGCAAAACATATGGCATTGTCCCCAACTTGTGTGGAAGTTGATGGTCAAAAAGCCTAAGAACCCTTCAAAGTCACACAGCTAGTGAGGAACAGAGATGGAATTCAAGCCAAGTCAGAACTTTCTCCATAATCTTTCATAACCTTTCATGGCTTCCATAGGGTGCATAGCTACTTTCTGAAACACTGGTCACCCTCAAACAGCTGTTTCTTATTGGTAGTAGTCAAACATTTATTATACATATATATCCACTCAAATGTGAAATCTGCCAATTATGCTATGGCTGGAGGTCTAAGTCCTAGGGAAAAAAAAAACCTCCCCAGATGGCAATTAGGGCTGAGTAAATGCTGCAAAGGCCAGAAGGGACCAGGGATTTATGGAAAACATGAGGCGTTTTGGAGCTCTCTCTGCAAAAGATGCAAGAGGGAGACGAGACAGGGCAGGGAGGGTGAGTGCCTCCAAGTGCCATTTTGCTTAGCCCCTCCTTGCCCAAGAAGACAAGAAAATCCTAACTCTATCATCTACCTACTGTAGGGGTGCCATGTTTGCCAGCCAAAGCACCTAGGAGAAGGAGAGTGATAAAAGACAGAGCAAATTACTGTCAAGACCATGTCCTAGGAACTTTCTTGCCCCTCTGTCTTTCTGCTTTGAGAAGTATTAAGAGAAGTTCATCAAACAGCCAGAGAGAGAGACAATGACCAGGAGACAGAAAGAAAGAGAGAGAGAAAGAGAGAGAGAGAGAGAGAGAGAGAGAGAGAGAGAGAGAGAGAGAGAGGCCGATCAATGCTGACAGGTTCCCAGACCCCTATTGTCAAAAAGACCAGCACCTTTGGGGGCCCCCTGGTGTGCCCAGCTCCAGACTTTCAGCAAGAGAACCAGGTGGAACTGCTCACCACATAGCAAGATGCAGAGCCATGGCACCGACAGAAGCTCCGCACAGGTCTCTCTGCCTTCTGTCTCTGCAGAAAAGCTCTGCATTCTGCTTGGACCATCAGCACAGAACTGGCCCAGGAGGACTTGCAACACCAGGAGATTCAGTTCCAGCTGCTCTTCTTCCTTTTCCCAGCAACAAAGCAGGATCCAGGCAGGGCAGCTGTTCCCCAAGGAGGCTCCACCACTTGCTGATCATCCCACTCAGAATGTTACAGAAACTCTTGAGCAGAGGCCCAAAGATGGGTTGCCCAATAAGGTTGCCCAGTTAAGGGCTGCCCAGTTAAATGTGAATTTCAGGTAACACTTGAAATATTGCAATATTAGGAATGTCACAGTGTTTGGGACATATACAATAACAAGGTACTCACTGTTTATCTAGCATTCAAATTTAACTGACATCTGTACTTTTATTTACCTAATCTGGCAACCTTACATCAGTTGGTTGGGGTTTAGCTCAGTTGGTAGGGTGCTGCTCTGAGTTCTCTGAGGCCCTGGGTTCCATCCCCAGCTCTGCAAATATGGAAAAAGGACCTAGCAATCCACTTCTAGAGCAATTCCCAAACAATCAGCCATTGAAAACCCTATGAATAGAAAAGAAGCACTGACATAGTGGTAGGCATGGCACAGTGCTGGGGAGTGTTTTGTTCTGATGTACATAGGGTCACTATGAGTTGGACCCAAATGGATGGCACCTAACAACAGCAACAACAAAGCAGAAGAGGGAACCTTCCGATGAACAAGAACACATATATGTATATATTAATATATATATAACCTGCAGCTGTAGCCCTGTGGCATCAGATCCTGTCAGATCTCGGAAGCTAAGCAGGGTCGGGCCTGGTTAGTACCTGGATGGGAGACCGCCTGGGAATACCAGAAGCTGTAGGCTTGGGAGAAGGACCTGGCAACCCCCTCCCAAAAATCAATCTGCCCTTGAAAACCCTATGAGCAGCAGAGAAGCACTGACAATAGTGTTTCCCCTGTTGTACAGAGAGTCGCTATGAGTCGGATACCGACTCGACGGCACCTAACAACAACAACAATATATATACAATTAGAATATTTTATTTACCATTTTTAATCAGATATGCAAATTAGATGTGTATCAGGGAAAGGCCTATAAGATGTTTGGCCAAGACGAAATGAAATCATCCAGAGAGTGAGTAAACCTGAATATGTTTGTATACAGTGAGAGCATCTCTCCACTTCTAGACTGGGATTTTTCCCATTGGTGGAATGTGTCACTTATTTAGAAATGTTTAATGGAAGCCTGCTACTTACTAGGGGTGATGCCAGAGACTTGGATGCAGGGGTGAGTTAAACGGTAGATTCCCTGCTGCCATGGAGATTGCAGGTTAACTAAAGTCTTTCCCACCCACAACTCTCACCTCCAGGCATCCCATCCATGTGGGACCCACTCAGAAAATATGACCTGCATGAATTGTTTGCTGACTTATTCACACTCAGCTGCCAACCTTGGCTGGGGATCAGTGCTCCAAGGAGGCCCTTTGAGCAGCGAATGGCAGATGGGCCTTTACTCCAGCCCTCCCCGAGACCAAGGGAGGGTGCAGCCTCTTTCCAGGGGCAAGGTGGTACAGGCATGGCCTATCATTGCTGTGAGGAATGGAAGAAACACTGGGAGGTTTGCTTTTCTGCTGTCTTCCCTCTGCGAGACTCTCTAGGACCCATGATCAGCACTGCAGAGCTCCCGCTGTCTCTGACCTACAGAGGGATCTGGACGCGTCTTCCCTCCTGTGCGTCCTCACAAGTAAGAGGAGCAAGTCGGGCGAGATGGTCCCTAAAGGCAGTGCTGGCTGGGGTCCCTCAGAGTTTTGGTTAAAGGAATCATCCTCTTCTGGGGGTCATAGTCATTGAACTGTAGCTTTGGCAAAGGCCTGGGAGGGTCTGGCTGGAGCAAGTCACTGACTTCTGGGACTTCTCTCCATTTGAGGCTTCCTGGCTGCAGGCTATAACATGTGTTGTCACAGATGGTAAGGGACAACTGTGAGGAGAATTTCCAGAACGTGGAATATCCCTAAGACAATCATGGAGCGTTTATTGGGGACAGGAGAAAGCTGACTAAGCTGAGACTCCTTAGAGGGCACCTAGGACACAGCTGGAGCCATTCTGGTTGAAAGACTAAACCTGAGCAAAAATAACTTTGGAAGCTGTCCCACCTGAAGGCAGTGGATGACACTCTTTCCAGAGGTGGGAGGAGGCTCTAGTGTGGCAAGTCTAGTATCTCAGAGATAATAAGGCTTTGGGGCCATGAGAGAATATGCTTGGTTCTTGGTGTTGATATCACTAGCTGTGTGACCTGGGAAGGTCATTGAAATCTTCTGAACTGAGGTTCCCTGTCTGTAAGGTAGGAAGTTTCTGTGCCACAAGGTTCTCATATAAAAAGCACCCTGCAAAGTGTGGGCACCCACTGAGAAGGATATGGAAGAAACTGTTTCCTTCCACCTCCAATTTCTGTGTGTGTGTGTGTGACAGAGGGGGGGGGGAGAGAGAGAGAGAGAGAGAGAGGAAGAAGAAGAAGAAGGAGGAGGAGGAGGAGGAGGAGGAGGAGCACAAGGAGGCAAAGGAGGTGGCAGTGGAGGAGGGAGATTGGAGAAAGATTGTTGTTGTTAGGTGCCGTTGAGTCGGTATTCCAACTCATAGCGACCCTATGTACAATAGAGGAAACACTATTATCAGTGCTTCTCTGCTGTTCATAGGGTTTTCAATGGCAGGTTGATTTCTGGGAGTGGGTTGCTGGGTCCTTCTCCCAAGCCTACAGCACCTGGTGTTCCCAGGTGGTTCCATCCAAGTACTATCCAGGCCCAACCCTGCTAAGAGTCCAAGATCTGAAGGGATTGGACGCCACAGGGCTACAGCTGCAGGCAGAGGAAGATTACTAGGCGTTAAACAAGTGATTCTTCGTATTTTGAAATTATTTCATCTTGTTTTGCAATAGTTTTCCTATATTAAAAGTGCCTGAGCGTGGCAAAATTAAATTGTCTGCCTACTGCCTTTGCTCTCGGGAAACCTCCTACAAGTGAATAGGACAGAATGGTGATGTGATTCCTTGCGTGTGTGATTATGAGTCATTCACTTTTGGAGACTGCAATCTAGCACAGATGCAATGGTAGAAGCTGGCCACATGAGGGAGCCTGTGGCCCTCTAATGAGTTAGTAAGTACTACTGAGAACCTGGGCTGGATCCCCAGCATCGCAAAAACGGGAATCCACTCTCCACTCTGGAAGAAATCCCGAAACAATCAGCCACTGAAAACCCTGTGAGAGTTGAACCTGACTCGATGGCACCTAACACCTCAGAAGCTGGTACGTGGTTTCTGAGCTTAGGGGAGGCTTGGGCAACCTAAGTCCTCTTTAGGCCAGAAAAGTCTTCTCCCAAAGTAGAACCTGCCCCAGGCCCTCCTTTATAACATTAGCTGCCCCATTTAGAGTCAATTTCAAAGGATGCCACATCTCATCCACTTAGCGGTGTGGCTCTGTGGCCGGCCACCAGGCTTCTGGCTTACTTTCTTGGGTTGGGTGGGGCTTTCCTTTTGTCCCATGTAGATCACTAGAAATGAAAACAAAGGGAAGAAGCCCACAGCAGAGGAAGGAGGAGGTCCTAGGGGAGTGGCTCAGGTAAAGGTGAAGGTGCGTCCAGTGTCTGCTTCCCTGAGTGGACAGACCCCTGCCAAGCAGTGACTTTGCAGACTTGCCTCTGAGCCATCTGAGCGGGCAACAAGGGGGTGGATGCTGGCAGTGTGAGGAGGTAGGGAGGCACCTCTGCCCCTTGGTGTGAAGAGAAGCTGGGTACCAAAGAGGACCCTTTGATGTGTGGGTTAGTCCATATGACAGCATGTATCAGGGGAGGAGCCCAAGTAACAAGAGGAAGTGGGAGATGGCGAAGAAACAGTTGAGAATTTGTATGAGAAGCTCTGAGATCAGTCATGGGTCTGGGGGGAGTGTAGGTTCTGTCAGATCATCTGAAGTTTGCCACAGCCGGGAGGCTGCCACTCTCTCTTACTTTTGTCTTTTATCTCTGCAGAAGATACTTTCCACACAAGAGCATTGGACACTTGTCACACAATGGCCAGCTGGTGGTGGCCAGAGAACAGTGACCAGTAACTAGGGACCACAGTAGTAACCAATGCAATAAAAACGAAGAAGTCGTGTGCTGTGGTGCATGCCTATAATCCCAGCAATTTAGGAGGCTGAGGCAGGAGGATGGTGAGTTTGAGGCCAGAGGCATCCTGTGCAATTTAGCGAGACCCTGTCTCAAAATAAAAAAATAAGAAAGGGGCTAGGAGTGCAGCTCAGTAGGAGAGGACTTCTCTAGCATGCGTGATGCCCTGGCTTCAGCCTCTCATACTGAAAAAACAGACAACAAAAAATGACAAAATTAACAAACCAAAAAAACAAAGACACTCTCTGAAATGATAGACTCCCATGTACACACACCACAAATACTTGCTTTTTTTCCCCCTCTTTCCCTCTTCCCTGCCCCATCTACTGGAGGTCTCAATCCTAAAGAAGGAAAAGACAGGGGGATTGAAAGGCGCAAGACACCCTGTCCACCCCAGGGTGCTGCAAGGGAGGAACAGACCATACTTGTTGCTGGTTCAAGGTCCTCTCAGCTGCAAGACCAACCCATAGGCAGGGAAGGGAGAGGTATGAGTGGCCATAGGACCATTGGCAATAGGAAACTTTGTTTCCAACCAAACTGGACTTTGAACAACCAAAGCTACCTGAGAGGTTGTAGAATCTTTCCAGTGTATCACAAAGAGCAAAAAAGAGCCATTTGACAGGACATAGTTCAGATTGGTAGTTAGGGAAAAAAAAATCCACTTGTGGTTGATTCTTGAGCTGAGAGTGGTCGATTTCCTTCTTTAGTAAGTGAGCATGCTCCTGGGACAGGTGCACAGGGCAGAGATGAAGGTAACGAGGAAAGAACTCTAAGGTGCACGCAGAGTAGCAAAACCCACAGGCAGCATGAGGCACAGCGGCCCTCCCTTCTCCTGGCCAGCTCCTCCTCTTCCAGACTCTAAGAATGCTTGTGGCCAAACAGTGGCATCTGTCTTGGCTTTGTGGGATCTGAGGAGGAAGTTCTGTTAACCAGAGACGAAGAGGGATTGCAAATTATGGGGGAAGACGATGTCTGTGGTCCTAGTGCAGGGGTTGGCAAACTTAGCAAAAGCGAGGTAGTGTTTCAGGCTTTGTGGGCTACAGTCTTGTTGCAAATACTCCACTCTGCCTATGCAGCTTGAAAGAGATGTGGATCATGCACGCAGGAAAGAGTGTGACTGGTCCCAGTAATCGAAGGACAATAACATTTGCATTTCACACGATTCCCATGTGTTAGAAAGTAGTAGGTTTTTTTTTTTTAACTTTTTCAACTGTCCTTAGCTTAGCTATAGTTTACAAACCCTGTCCTAGATAGTTCTTTTAGAATTATGTTGTTGTTAGGTACCGTTGAGTCGGTATCCAACTCATAGCGACCCTATGTACAATAGAGGAAACACTATTGTCAGTGCTTTTCTGCTGTTCATAGGGTTTTCAATGGCAGATTGATTTTTGGGAGGGGGTTGCTGGGTCCATCTCTCAAGCCTACAGCACCTGGTATTCCCAGGCGGTCTCCCATCCTAGTACTAACCAAGCCTGACCCTGCTTAGCTTCCGAGATCTGACAGGATCGGATGCCACAGGCCTATGGCTATAGGCATTTAGGATTATCAAATCCTAAATCTGATCTACAAATACAACCTTGGGTGATTTCTGTGAACCTTTTCTCTTAAAATCCCTGGTGGAGAGCTGAATGCAAGGATGTCACAGCTCCCTACAGATTCCAGCCTCACTGGGCTCTCATGCCGGGCATGCTGCAGACCCCCTCACCAAGGTGTTTTGGCTCAGCTTTGTGCTTCCCCCGCTCTTCTGGGTTTGAAATGCTGGGAGGGCAGTGACTGTCAGTCCCTGTGAGGACTGATATGGTGCCGTGCAGTAATAATGTGGGCCAGGTCCATAGGAGAGGCTGCGTGGGAGCTCACCTTCACCAATCACTGCTTCACAGAAGAGAACGGGGCCCCACGAGGCAAGCAGTTAAGTGACCCAGGTCCTTGAAGCAGTCTGCAGGCCCAGGCGTGGACTGGGGCATACTTACAGAATGGACCATGTGTGCCTTTGCGACCCCTGGAGCTCCCGTCCCAGTGCTATGGGAAGACAGAGGAAGTGTTTCCCAAGGCCTCTATTCACTGTGGGTAAAAAAGACCATTCCTTACAATCACTGCCCTCAACTGGAAGACACATCTGGGACAGAATACATAGGTTTTTGTCCATTTGTTTTATTTATTTTGGTGGTACTGGGGAATTGAACCCAAGGCACTCTGTCACTGAGCTGCACTCCTAGCCTCTTTTTTATTTTTTGAGACAAGGTTCCCCTAAGTTGCCCAAGCTGCCTCTGGTCTCAAACTCGAGATCCTCCTGCTTCAGCATCTGGAATTGCTGGGATTACAGGCATGTACCATGGTACCTGGCTCTTTCCTTATTTATTCAAGTCAGTCCGATTGGATTGGTTATGATGCCAACCTCATCTGCCACTCAGAACTGTTCTCCTTGGCTATCTGAAGCCATTTCTATGCTCAAGGGCTTGAGGGGGTGTGGCCTGCTCCCCACCCTGCACTGCTTTCTCCTCCTCTGCCTCCCTTTCCCATAGCAGCTTTTACTCTGGTCCTGTGTGGGAATAGGGGAGGGGCCAATGGGGAGTGGCAAGCTGGTGACTGGTTAACAAATGGTTCTCTGGAAAAAATGCCCTGATTTGTAGTGTTTTCAGAGTTTTGTGTGTTTCTCCCACTGTGGCTGATTTCAAGCTACCAAGGTGGTGTCATCGAGTGTGGAGTTGGGAAGAAATAAGCAGTAGCCCTGATTGAGGTTGTGCAAGATTTCGCTTTACTTGGTTCTATAATCAACACTCAAGGAAGCAGAAGTCAAGAAATCAAGACACATTGCATTGGGAAAAGCTGTTGCAAAAGACCTCTTTGAATTCAAAGTGTTGAAAAATAACGATGTCCCATTGAAGATGAAGGTGCACCTGACTCATGCCATGGTATTTTCAGTTGCATCATACGGTTGTGAAAGCTGGACATTGAACAAGGGAGACAGTAGAAGAATTGATGCTTTGAATTATGGTGCTGGAGACAAGTATTGAATGTACCATGGACTTCCAAAAGAACCAAGAAATCTGTCCTAGAAGAAGTGCAACCAAAGTACTCCTTGGAAGCTGGGGTGGTTAGACTGCATCTGACATGTTTTGGACATGTAGTCAGAAAGGACCAATCTCTGAAGAAGGACATCATGTTTGGGAGAATGGCAGGTCAATGAAAAAAAGGAAGACCCTCAACTAGATGGATTGACACAGTATCTGCAACAATGGTCTTAATCATAAAAACATCATGTGCCTGGCATGGTGTCTAGGAGTGTTTTGTTCTGTTGTATATAGAGTCACTGTGAGCTGGACCTGACTTGATGCACCTAACAACAACAAGAAGCAGTATCACATTCTTCCACTCTGGGGTGAGCGGGTGTGAATCTGATTGTGCACAGATAACCCTCTTTCTGCTGACTGTTCCTGCTACTCTGGTGACACCAATGGACTCCCAACATTCCTGTGGGTGGCTCCTTAATGGGTTCCCAGCTTCTCCCCAGTTCATGGTCCCTACACTTGGGAGACCTAACTCTTCTTCTCCTCCTCAGCTCCTGCTACCATGGCCCAGTCTGGAGCTCTTGCTGATGGTATTCTTGTGCCAGGTGGGTAGCCCTCCCCTGTGGAGTATCTGCAAGATGACCCAAGCTTAGCTCTGTTGCATAGTGTTGAATGTTGGGGAAAATTACAGATCCTGGCCAGCAAATCACAGGAGTGCAGGTAATTCAGCCCTTTTATGGTCTGCATGTTTGCATTCTTCCCAAGTCATTTGTTGAAATGCTAATCCCCCACATGACAATGTTAGGAGGTGGGATCTTTGGGAAGTGAGTAGGCATGAGGTCATAAATTGAATTAATGCTCTTATATAAGGACGCAGAGAATTCCTTTGCCCTTTCTACCTTATGAATATACAGTGAGAGGGTGCCGTCTATGAATCAAGAAGTGGATCCTCACCAGATATTGGATCTGCCAGGATCTTGATCCTCAACTTCCCAGCCTCTAAAGCCATGAGAAATGAATTTCCATTGTTAATGAGCTGCCCAATCCTGGTAGTTTATTCTAGCAGCCCAAGGGACTAAGACACACTCTTGTCTCTCTACTGCCATGTATTTCTCATGTTGTTTATCCTCTTTTGGAGAGCACAGGGATAGATTCACATGTCTGTTGTGGTAGTGGTGTTGTTAGGTACTTTCGAGTTGGTATCCAACTCATAGCGACCCTGCATACAACAGGTGAAACACTATTGTTAGTGCTTCTCTGCTGTTCATAGGGTTTTCAAGGGTGGACTGATTTTTGGTATGGGTTGCTGGGTCCGTCTCCCAAGCCTACAGCACCTGTTGTTCCCAGGCGGTCTCCCATCCAAGTACTAACCAAGCCCGACCCTGCTTAGCTTCTGAGATCTGACAAGATTGGATGCCACAGGGCTACGGCTGAAGGCATCTGTTGTGTTAGCAGAAGTCAAATCCAGGAATAAGCTGCTGCTCTCCCTTTACCACAGATTGCTCCTTTGTAAGAAAAGACTTGGGAAGGGTTGGAAAGCCAGAGCTGTCCGTAGAGAAACCACTTATTTCTTTCTTTATTGAAGGAGCAGCTTTAGACAATTCCTTTGTTCCTCTGCTCTGAGTTGCCGGGGGTTAATGGTGGTGCTGATTTCACATGTTAATGGATGTCAGATACTGCAAACATACCTGGCATAGTAAGTGCTTGATGTTGTTGTTGTTAGGTGCCATTGAGTCATATCTGACTCATAGAGACCCTTATAGGGTTTTAAATGGCTGGTTATTTCAGGATTTTCTCAGGAATGGATTGCCACATCTTTCGCCTATTTTTGTGATGCTGGGAATCAAACTCAGGACCTCAGAGACTGCAGATCGGTGCTCTACCAATTGAGCTAAATCCCAGCACTTAAGTGCTTGATAGAAGTACCTCTTATTATTACAAAGTCCTCTTTCCATAATCCTAACTTGAAGTGTGCCTGAACCAGCCCCAAGAAGTGATGTCGCTATAACATGTGACATGGCTCAAGAAGGGGATTCAAGGAGGAGGAAGTCAGTTGTCCTGTACTTTTTAAAATGGTACTCGGAGTGTTGAACCATAGGGCCTCATGCATACTTTGCAAGTGCTGTACCACTCAGCTACACCCCTAGCCCCTTTTTAAATTTTTATCTTGAGACAGAGTCTCACTAAGTTACACAGGCTGCCTCCGGCCTCCAACTTGCCATCCTCCTGCCTCTGCCTCCTGAGTTGCTGGGATGATGGGGGTGCTCTACCACACCCTGCTGTCTTGCACTTTTATGATGTATTTATTTCGCTGCTATACCAAGAGCAGGCCAAGGATAGAAATTGTCTTACCTGTTTCTGTATTCCTGCTTCCCTTCCCACGTATCCTG